>PVHY01002202.1:71716-133058 GCA_004024945.1 Uropsilus gracilis | reverse complement strand
CATATATCGGAAGAGAACAACAGGCCAAACAACCAACATCTAAACATCAACTTAACCAAACAACAATTTGCAGAAAAATGGGAGGAGTGACTGAAGGGGGGATACAGAAGGGGAATATGGAGGGAGGAGGAAGGGGGATACAGAGGGGGATATGGAGGGAGAAGGAGGGATCAATTAATGCACAATTGTGACAAATCAATAAAATGAATTTAAAAAAAAGAATTGATGCAGAGGGAAAGGAATAGGGGTGCAAAGCAAATTGGGGATGAGATCCAGTAGTCTCTGGTGGTAGATTATTGGTGCTTTGGTGGTGGGCATAGTGTATGGTAGCATATACCTGAAGAGGGGTGTCCCTATATCCCTAAAATATATACAGCAGTGTTAATTAACATTACTTCAGTAAAAAATAAAATTTACAAAATAAAATAGCCAAACAAAAAAAAAAACCCAATTGTATTATTTGTATTCATTTTATTAAAGATTCTATTCAATGTAACCAAAAAAGAAAAAAAAATTTAATGCATATAAATTTGATAGGAAAAAATAAGACTTCACTATCGATTACTGGAAAGTAGAAAGTCCAAATGAATCTACACAGATAAATCACTGGAATTAATATCTAAACTTAGCAAAGTTGCTGGATAAAAGGTCATTATACAAATAACTATTTTGTTTTTATACTGTAGTAAGATATATTTGAAAATGAAACTTAAACATTATACCATTTTTGAAACAATAATTAGCTAGATATGAAATATCTCACAGAAAATCATGAAATATTTCCACAAGAAATTAAAATAAATTTAAGCACAGAGACAATCACATCATGATTTAGAATAATCAAAAGTTCAAAGATGATCATTCTACCCCAAACTAATGTATAGATTGAATGCAATCATCAGCAAAACTCCAATGGATTTTTCTTTGTGTGATAATTAACAAACTCAATTCTAAAATGCATATAGAATGCAAAAAGTCAAAGTCATCATCTACAGGAAAAAGAGCAAAGCTGAAAATCTAATATTCCATATGTTAAGACTTAAGATGAAGCCACATTCTTTAAGAAAGAAGTGTGGTGTTGGGAAAGTATAGAGAAATTGACAAATGGAGCAGAATAAAAAGTCCAGAAACAGACCTCCATGTGCAGTCATTTAATTTATACCAAAGATGCACTACCACGTGTGGGGGGAAAGAATGATCATTTCAATAAATAGGAATGGGTATCCATATGGGGTAAAATTACTCTCAACCCGCTAACTTGCACCATAAACAGAAATCAACTCCAGATAGATTTTAGACATAAATGAGAAAAATAAAAGCTTTTAGGAAATGACAGGGAGGGGGCTTCATGACTTCAAGTAGGTTTTCTTAGACAAAACACAAACCAAAAATCATAAAGGAAAAGATTGATAAATAAGATCTTTTAAAATTAGGAACTTTATTCATGAGAAGATACTTTTAAAAGTTAAAAAGCATAACAAGAATAGAGGAAGAGGATGCCAAAATATATTTCTGACAAAGGATTTATATCCAAAATACATGAAGAACAACAAACCAACAACATCAACAAAAATAAAACTGACTAAACAAATTGAGTGCATAAAATAAACAAAATAAAACCTAGAAATAGACAGTATACAAAGGAATGTACATACATAAATAGTCAATAAATATATGAAAAGGTGTTCAACATCAGTGGTCACTAGTGAAATACAAATGGAAACCATAATAAAATGCCAATAGACACAAAAAATACAGCAGTAATATTGAGTTTTTGTGTATTGTATGAAAAAATAAAGTATGATATATTCACCAAATGAAATACTATACATCAACGAAATCTAGCATACTAATACTACATATAACATATCTAAATGGCACAAACTTAATTTGAGAGAGAGAAGTTAGACATAAACTACTATGTTGCCAGAGTCGTAAATAAAGTTCAAAAACAATAAAAGTGAATCATTGATGATGAAAGCTAGATGAGGGGATACCTTTGAAAGGAAGAGGTAGCTGGTGGGATAGGGGCGGGCAGGAAAACTGGAGTAGTAGAAATGCCCTTTATCTTAATCTATATAAACTATACAAGTGAGTGTACTTTGTAAAAAGTCAACAAGTTGAACACTCGTGACTTGTCCATTTTTTTGTCAGTGTGCTATATTCAACAGTTTGCTTTCTATAAAAATTATCTCTTTTGAGACAATTATCTTATTGCAGCTCAGAAGTCCTGTTTTGAAATTCAAAAGCTAAACGCTGACTTTTTCTTTCTCCTTTCAATTCTGTTATAACGGTCCTAAGCTTCCCCAAAGCATTGGATGCCTCTGGCTGATAGCAGAAGAATCATGTAAAAGGAACTACAAAAAAGGAAAAGAACATTAATATATTTCAAAACTATTATCCCAGTTACACTTTTCAAAAGCTGATAATCAAAAGAACAGGAATAAATGTAAATTAAAACTGTGATAAATTTTTTCAAGATAATGGCAAAAATATCTTTGAGATGATATGCTTCATGGTAGACAGGATGCCTACAAATAAATATTCTCTAGGTCTTGGTCTATGCATTCTGAGGGGAAATCTGAAGGAAAATTGAGGAACCTATAAAAGTGCATACAACTTGACCCAGCAATGACCCTCCCAGAAATATGAGAAAAAGGGCTCTGTGCAAGTACTATGCATAAGACTTTTATTTGCAATTTTGCTTAAAATATAAAGAAATGTGGGGGCAAAATTCTAAGTGTCATTTATTAATGACTATAGATTCATGCATAAAATTGTAGTAATATATTAAAAGATGCATCATATTTATACTTTATTATCAAAGTGGAGAGTAAGTCATTAAATATAGTAAGTAGACACCATAGGATTCTGCAGGATTTGTTAGAAAGTCCAAAGGGCTGATGAGAATTTTCTCACTAAGCAATTCAGTGCTCACACCTTGGCCAATGTTATGGGATAAGTACACAAAGACAGATGTTTGCTCACAATAGAAAGTGGAGCCCAAGCAAGCCACAAACTCTTACCCTTCTCTCCAGCATGTGAGAGTCCTCTTGAGCAGACAAAACAGTAACCAGGGTTGGTGAAAAGGAAAGAATGGGAGATGTTGACCTGACGTTTTCCAGCTAAAACTTAAGGATGTATCCTGGGCTTTCTGTTCAGTAAAGGTAAGTAAGAGCTGGTCACCACTATTTCTGGTTGCTCCACACTAAAAATAGATGTCAAAGTTTTAAATTGTTCAGTAGTTTCTAAGAAGTAAGAGAATCACAATGTGCTATCTGTTTGGATTTGTTTGCAGACTAAAGCAAGCCTAGAAATATAAGAGGAGCTGGTAGAGACATAATTAAAATGCAAAAGTTCACAATGAAGGATTGCTCATTCTATTTATTTCTCATCTGGACACCATTGGAATGGCATTTCTACAACTTTTCTACACACCAAATTATAACTTAGTAGTTAAAAGCCAAAACTTTAGACTTCCTAGATTCAAATCTTACCTGTATTGTCTGAGGGCTTTATGACTTGGGAAAAATTGCTCAGTATCTTTGAGCTTCAGTTTCCTCATCCTTAAAATAGAGGTATAAAAGTAAATATACTGTTTTGTGCAGATTAAATGTAATGTTATGAAGTTCATATAAGTGTTCAAAAATTGTTTATTGATACTGCATTCTAAATCTAAAACTACTTCCTTTGCATTCTAAATCTAAAACTACTTCCTTCTTCAACAGAAACATAAATAATTTCTGCAAGTAAGTCACAACAGATACAAACTAAGGATTTACTTAGAGAAAGAAGGTTTTCTCTGTTGCAAAATCTACTAAATCACATCTGAAATTTGCAAATGGGTCAAGTATTTACTTCATTAACTGCTTTATTAGATACTCAATATGAGCTGTTAAATTTTTTTCTCACAAAGTATTTTTGTTTTCCTTGTAAAATATGCCCTCTGTTCTCCAGTTCATGTTTGTCATTGGAGTAGAATTTTCTATTATCTCTGGCTGCATAGCATCCACCTACACTCATACTTTCCTGCAAACTCCTGTCCAATTGTGGCTTCAGAGGAGCAGAATGGCACAAAGACCACTTGGAAGTGATGTAGACACTGAAGAGGTCATGTTTGACAATTATTTTTGCCCTGTCAGTCTCCGAGCTCATGGATTATTTACATAGTGCTTTATAATTGCTAGATCAGAACATATAATTCTCTTTCCAGGTTATATGGTTGACTAGATGGTTCTAGCTTCATTTATTTAAATCACAATAATTCTACACACACACACTGACATGTGACTGTGAGGGGCTGGGGAGATTTAGGGATTCTTTTGGCTAATGTCTGTGATCACTACATTCTGTATAATGAAGATACCAGCCTCACTTTCTTATCCACCCTTATTTATTCCTTTCTTCTGGATCATGACCACTGGCAAACAAGCATGTTGTAAAATCTTCCAACTTGAAAAGAAAAAGGAAGAAATTGAGGGAGAAAAGAAATGGAGGAAGAGGAAAAGGAAATTTATGATCATCTATTTCCCTCTAGCTCTTTTCCATTTCTATTTTCTTTTGCAGAAACACTTCTCCTGGTGGGTTACTAAATGACCTTTCTCTCCATACTCTCTTAAATTGTCTCAAATCAGAATTTCACTACTACTACACCACCAAATTTGCTCCCTTGATTTGCTAAGGACAGTGATCTACAATACTGCTCTACTCATCTACTTCTAGCCTATCTCAGCCACACTTAATACAACTGATAATGCTTTCTTTACAAAAATCTCCTCCAACCCTGATGCCCATGCTTTCCTAACCTTTGGGGGGGGGTGTGGAGGTTTCCCTCCTCTTTCCCAATATCTACATTTCAAAGTGCCCCAGGGGTCCTACCTGAGTGACCTCCTGATACACTATACACTATCTATTCACTAATACTCCCAGCATCCTTCTATTCTGCCATGCTTCCTCTTTTCAGTAAATACTGTATACCATTTCACCCATCTGTACTCTGGCTTGAAACCATGATGTTATTTTTACTTTGTTCTTTCTCTCCAATCTCACAGCCAATTTATGATTACATTCTCTCCATTGTTCCTGTAAATATAACACATGTCCATTCACTTCTCAGGCTCTTCTTTTATTATGCTCATCAAGTCACCATCATTTCTCCCATGAATTATTACTCAAACCCCATCTAGCACCATTGCCTCCATTCTTGCTCCTCTACCATGCATTCTCCACACTGTGGTCAACTTAAAATGGCAACTAGCTTTTGCTACCCCTTCCCCTAGAATACTCCAGAAGCTTCATATTATAGAAAATTTGGAATTCCCCACCGTTATCTATAAAACTCCTGCAATATCTGGCCCCAAATTATTGTCCTATTAGCCTCATCTCCCCATTTACTTTACTTGTAAGGAACTCTTTCAACTCTCCAGTTCCAAAGTCATTCTTTTGTAATTGCTGTTCATTCTTCTATAAATACTCTTTTCCAATAACTACATAACTGACTTCTTAGCACTCAGGCCTAAAGCATATGTCACACAGCACCCCTCAGAAAGACCTTTTCAATCACCCCCTCATTGCCCACCCTTACACCTGCATTCTCTTACATTAGCTGGTTTTATTTTCTTATTCTTACCACTACCTAGTGAATATATTTGCTTCTTGTTGCATATATTCCCCATTAGAACAGTAAGCTCCTGTGAGTACAGATTTTACGTGTTTTGCTGTTGCTCTATCCTTAAGGCTACAATATAAATTTGAGTGGGTGACAATAAATACTTAGCTTAATGGACCATGGAATGTCCCTGTGAGTGACTGGAAATTTACTGATGAGATAACTATTTGCCTTGTAGGAAAGATGAGCAGAGACAGGAAGAAGTGAAAAAGTGGTAGGGCATGTGTGTTCACCTCCTACCTCCCCAGGCTTTGACTTGGGAAAGAGACAGTGCCTCCTTGGGGTCTCCGTGAAAGAGTGTGATCATTTGGCTGGAGAACATGGTTCAGGATTCAAGGACTTAGGTTGATTTCAGAGATTACACAGTCAGTCCAAATCAGTTTTAGGGGTGCCCTTACACACATATTCTGTCTCTAGTACAACTGTTGGAACTTTTAAATACACCCCCAACTCTATTATCCTACCCCACAATTTCTATCCCCCTCTTCTATTCCCCAGCATTATTGTCTCAGTGTTGGTGGGCTTTTAAAAAATTTGCCTGAAACAATGAATCTGAAGCTGTTAGCAGCTTATTGAATCATCTGTTGCTGAGTCAGAGGGAACCATGTAAGTCTTAAGCCTTGGAAAAGAAAATCATCCTATGTACATTCACTGATCTTTCAGTCAGTATCAAATAACCACCTACTTGTTCCTTTTCTCACACAAATAAAGCCTGTATTGAAAGCAATTAAGCACTAAGAAACTTTTGAAAAATCAGTGCTGGAAATTTCACCTTCTATTGGCTCAACCATGTGAAACTGAGTAGATAGCATTCATTAAGAATATGACATGGAAGTTGGTTATCAATTACTTCTCTTTCTTCATTCAGTGATTATGGAAATAATATATCAAGAAAGAAAATTGGATTGATAAAGAAATTATTTATTGCAGTTCCTTTGAATGCGTCTCTCTTCTCTTTCTCTCATTCCAATATGCTCTAGTAGATTTGTTAAATATTTCTGTGGACAAAAGCATATAACATCTTACAAAATATCCAACTTTCCTAACTCCCTTATTTGTGATCATGTACATCGGTAATTTCATGTAAATTTGTACATGTTTCTTTCCACTCACGAGGTGTTCGATAAATGCACAAATGGATGAATAAAATGCAAGTCATTTGTAAAACATAAGAGAAGTTCTTTTGGAACTTCTCAACGTGGAATGACAAATTCAGATCAGAGAGAATTATGTGGTCATGTGAGGCATTTTTAATAGATAAACTGACTGAACCAATTAAAACTCAACACTGATTGATTGGTGTCTCATTTAGGTAGTTAATTCATTCCAACAACATTTTATTGTATTCTAATGTTCAATAACCTCATTAATCATGTTCTAAGCACCTGAATACTTTTTTAAAGCTAGAAAAATGAGAAGCAGAAAGATGCAACTCTCACTAAGACCTAGTTCTTCTGGAACCCTCTTGCCACATCTGAAGCAAAGATCAATAGAAGTCGTTATACCTGAACTTAAACTCCAAATTTGAACTTCTGTTACCATATTTCAACTCATCCTACTGAAGAAAAGTAAAACTCTTTTTCTGGTGGTTATTCATTGATAAATTGTTAGAGATAACTGAAGTCAGAACTTTCATGACAAATGAAAGGGCTGCTTTATACCCGAGCAGAAAAACTCACAGATCTTGCATACCTGCAGAAAGTATCTTGTGAAAATATCATCAGATCAAATAAGGGCTTTGATTTAATCATAGATTGGAGGGTAGATTCCTAAAGTTTTGAAGTAATGTCATGGAATGAAATTCAGTTCCTGCTAAACAACTCTTGCATCACCAAATCCTAAATAAAATTTGGATCCAGAAAAGTTATTCTTTTAATTTTTCAAAAATTAGCTTTTGTGATTTATAGTTTATTTAATACTTACTTTATTTTTTATCATGATCCAACATCATCTCCTACAGTGGAACTGAGTACATTTGAAGCTATAAATGCATCTTCCTCCTTCCTCACATAAGCATTTAAATTCTTCTGGATTGGTTTGCATCCTCAGATTTGCATAATGCTTTATCATGCTTACAGATGCCTAGCTCACTGATGATCTCCCTAGCAGCCCTTTGGAACCACTGTTATTATTATTTCCACTTCACAGTCCAATAAACAGAGGCTTAAAGAATTTAAGTGCTCAAGATCAGTAAATTAGAAATGGAGCTTCTTCTTTTCTCACAATTTTCCCATGAAACTGGGCATCTTGTTTAAACTCTGTAAATTTCAAATCCTAAAATAAAATCTTTGCCAGATTTTCTGTCTCCGTAGTACAGATTTTCCATGATATTCCACCAAGAAGTCCCCACATTCACACAGTGGCTACCACTTTGTTCCTCTAGATGAGACATGTTATTTTGGGCAATGTCATGTGATGAAAGAGATAATAGGCTCATTGGGTGGTAATAAAAACAAAACCACTACTTTGACAGTAAGTAAAATAGAAACTGAAGCTTAAAAAAAAAAAAAAGAATCTGTGATTTCACAAATGAGCCGTCAAGAACCTTTGAGTTTAACTTCTCAATGTTATTTTCCCTGTCACCTAAAATAATAACATGCCAATTTATGAAGTCCTTTGGGCTCATTTTAACATGTAAATGAACAACTCAAATTCCATTTGAAAACTTAGGTTTTCATCTACAGAGTCTAAAGTATGGAAGGAGGCCCCTAGTGCAGCCAGGCTCTCCAGCCCAGGGAAAATGTCTGGGAGGCACCAAAGGGAGGCCCAGCTACCAGAGTCCCAGGAGCCCAAATGGCACCAGGGAGCTACAAGGTCAGCCAGCAGCCTCGGGGAGAACACCCCTGGAGCATGCTTTTCAGTTGTGTGGGGTTTTCACTTTTGTGAGAGTGAAGATCAAGGAGGCATCTGACCAATCTACCAAAATACCAGATGTGGAGATCCAAGCAAAAAGAGGCCAGATCCAATGGAGTGGTCAGAAAAGTCCATCCTAGCTGGTTTGGAAAATGAATGTGGCATAAAATACAATGACCTGCCAAGGTGGTCACTAGCAATTCCTGAGCAGACAAGCATCGGGAACAGTGAACAGCCTAAGACTACCCCATTTTCAAAATCGGATATTAGCCTTTTGGTTTCACTGATGCCAGATCAGAGACAAAGGACTTTACACTTGTAAGACAGTCAGTAGCAGGAGCATTAGCAGATTTGCCTTCATTCTCCTTATTCCTCAGTTCCCAGGGCAACGTGGACATACCTGCACATATCGAGAGTTACACTCTGAGAAAGGAGTCCTGAGCTTTGGAAGCATGCATATTTTATAATGAGCAGTACACAAGCTGGCCTTTTACTCAGGAATAACACAGCATATCATTCAAGACTGATCCCGACACAAATAACTGGAAATGGCAAATAACTTGGAACAAAATATAATCTGTGCCTCTCTTAGAAAATATGTAGAAATGCAAGGGGACTCCAGAGAATTGTCTCTCAACAAGCAGCTGCCTCCTGGGTGGTTCCACATTAGTTCCTCAGCTGTGATCACTTACAAGGACAATTGTGACCCATCACAAAATATTTTCTGAACAGCTGGACAAGGACAAAAGAATATGTCTTATGTTGAGCTCTCCAAAAGTTGACTTTGAGATTGCGATTCATATGCTAATTTTCACAAGCACACCTTGGAGATAATGGGGATTTGGTCCAGACTACCAAAATAAAGCAAATAATAAAATCAAGAATTGTTTTGGCTTCCCCTTACATATAAAAGTGATGTCTGTGCTATATTGTAATCTATTTAATGTGTAATAGTAGCATTTAAAAATTAAAACAGTGTACCTACCTTAATTAAATGTGACACAAACACTATGTGAGCACATGCTGTTGGAAAAACGATGCCAGTAGATTTGCTGTACACAAGATTGCATCAAATCTTCAATTTGTATAAAACATAATACCTGAGCAGTGCAATAAAATGAGTTCTACCTTTATTCATGAGTTCTACCAGAACAATCCAGTTAAGGAATGTGGGAAGCAGCAACAAATGGAGAGATTTCAAATAAAAATTTTTGATAGTTTCAGCCTGATCCTGAAGGAAAATTTAAGTATAGCCTATAGCTCCGAGTTGTCCCAATCTGAAAAAAGGATCTAAGCTCTCAAACTCTATCCCTTTCAGTCAATAACTAAGACCACTACTGAAAGGGAAGCCCTCGGTATTTATAACCCTCTGTGCTCACAGGAAAAGCAACATAGTATCCTGCCAGCAGGTCCTGCAGAAGTACAGATGATGGTGATAGAGCAAAAGTGCAGAAGCACCCCCAACCTGGGAAACTGATCCAAGGTAACCTAACGACATTTCATATCATGTTCACTTCATATTTACACTGTTTATTCAAAATGTTGACTTGTAAAAATTCTGGGGGCACTGGGCGGGGGGGGGGAGATACTTACAAGTTGCTAGTGATGTATGAAAGCCATTCCTGCAATTGATCTCAAATCCTTAACTGGACTTCATCATCTCTCTCCCCCACCTACAAGTCTGGAATCCCTTATCATTTGCCAGCACTGCTGATCTAGGAAGCTTGCTGGTGCAAGGAACCAGACCTTCATTTCTGAGGGATCTGAACCGTTATGACTCTCATATCAAACTGTACTCATTGTGTCTATTTATAGTTAAAAATAAATATGGAAACACTAAGGCAAAGCCCAGGTGATCCCTTAGATCTCTCCCCTTTGATGTAGAGGCAACCCTACCACTTCATGTTGCTCTGGGTCAATTATCCCCATCAGTAAAGTAGTAAAGCAGCTCCTTTCTTCTCTACTCTCACAAGGAACTCTAAATGACCAGGTGGCAATCATAACTTTTTTGTAAATGGCATTCTTACTCTCTCCCTTGGAGGAAGCATCCCTCCTCTGGGAATTAAGACCCTCTAAACTAAGACCTTCTGTGACCATAGGCATATGGGCTGGCTTTCTTTCCCATAACTGAGTCAGTCCTTGGAACCCAGCTAACCACAAGCACTTTCAGTTTTCTAACTCCATTAGCCCAGGGGCAGACTTTCAAAAAAAAAGTCACACTTCAGGACTCTGTGTGAAGAACAGAAAAACTGTGAATGAGATACAAGGGATTGTATTTGCTGTAGAATCAAACAAGTACATCCCAGGCAAGTTACTATCTCAAGAAGGTTGTTGTTGTCTATCCCTTACTCATTCAGCAATGAGCACTGACTCTGTGCCCAGAACATACCCATGACACGACATAAATAACATACAGTCTTTTCTCCCAAAGACTTCAAGTGCAGAGTAGGAGACAGACAAATGAAGGAACATTTGACTTCCAGAGCAGAAGAAACACAAGAGGATGTCAAGTAGATCCATGGAGGGGGAGGCTCTTAACAGGGTATGAAAGGTGAATAAGAATTCACTGGCCAGAGTGTTAATTCTAGGAGCAGACAAGAGAGAAATATGTGTTAGTTGACTACTATAGAAAGGGTAGCTCTTAAGCAATAGATACTTCTTTCTCACAGTTCTAGTGCTGGAAGTCCAAGATCAAGGTACCTGAGTAGTCAGGTCTTTGTGAGCACTGTCATTTAGGAAGTACGTGAGGATACATACTTCTTAATATGTCCTCACATGATAGAGAGAGACTGCGCAAGTTCTTTCATGATTCCTATAAGAGCACTCATCCCATCATGAAGGCTCCACTTTTGTGAACTCATCTAAATCTAATTACCTCCCAAAGGCACATCTCCCAGCATATCACATTAAGATTTAGGCCTTCACCATGTGAATGGATGGGGGCCAAACATTCGAACACCCAATTCATAACAGATGAGGGGTGTTCATCTGTATCCAGAAGACCCCGTGCATGTTTATGCATACACATGTGCATACGTACACATAGACACACAGTCCCTTTTGGAAGCATGGTCAGAAAGCTAGTCAGCACCATGGGTAACATTGTGGCAAACTCTCAATTTCCAACGAGAACTCAGGTCTTCTTGTGCCATGCAAAAGAGGAAAACACAAGTTAAGGTCAGGTTACTGTGGGCCTTGATACTGAGGCAAAGCATTCAAAGGAATTTGTGAAGAGGTTAAAATTTGTACTGGACTAAATTCTTTTTTAAAATAGTAGAACAGAGTTCTTTGTAGGCCTCTGTCTATAGGCATTTCCTCTGCTAGGATTCTCCTTTTATTCTACTGTTTCACTCTTCTTCCTGTCTTGAGGCCTGACAATAAAGTAGAAACCTCCAAGACTTAAAAAATCCAGGGGCCATAAGAAAAGAAATTACAAAATTCCCCTGAGTCCCTCAAAGAAAGGAGTTAAGCTCGACCTTATGGAAATTGTAGACTCTCTCCTACCCTGACCCAGGATACAAACTAAAATAAATCTACTTTGAGTTCTTTATTAAATTTCATCAAACTCACTAATCTTTCCCTATTTGTTCATATCTGTACCAGTCAGGACTCCAGCTGAAAAGCAGGACTCCACCTGAAGAGCAGTCACTGCAGAAAAAATAGTTCATGCAAAACATAGGCAAGTGAGAGTATAGGAAGTGTGAGGAAAGAGTAAGGACCAAATGGTTGAGATATTAAGAGCAAATGGATATAGACTAGGTAGGATTGGCTGTTCTAGAGTTCTGAGTATACTGTAACACTTAAAGAGATGACATGATTTTAGGTAGGTTTTATTTTTGTTTTTATTAATATCTTTTAGAGAATGGACTTAAAAGGTGAAATTAGTAGGTAAGAACTGGGCTTAACATGAAGGAAACTCCTCCCCAAAACCAAATCTAGAGCCCTGCTTCCTCCATGTGCCCAAAGTTGGTCACACCCAAAGAAATAGAAAGAGTATGGCAAAAGGAAGCCCCTTCACTTGTGACCATTCCTCTGAGTAGACTTGAAATCAAACTGGGACCAAAGACACAAGGGCCATGACAAAACCACCCATTTGAAAATGAAGGAGAGTTGACCAGACATTATTATCCGTAAATCAATATATTTGGGTTGGCTGGGGGTGGAGATCTACTAAGGCAATCAGAATTAGGGAATGGTTTTGACTTTAGCAATTGCCCCATGCTTGGTAAAACATAAATCATCAACAAAGTGCTTTTTTCACTGGGAGATAGTGTTTTACATATACAAAACTCATAATTTGTGTTTACTGAAAAGATTTAGACACTAGAATGTTATTTATGCTTTTAATTTGTCTGCACCAGTAAATAACATCCCTTGTAGCTAGCAGTTCCTGAGTAAAGCATTTACTTCTGAAATACAGTGTCCGCGACCTATTCTGGTCACCTCCACTCTGGGTGCTATGGATCGACAAAACCATAATCAATGAGCTCAATAAATATTTATAGACTAGATGGATGAATGAGTGAATCTTTATATCTTTTCTATTTACCAAAAGAATCAACCCAATCCAGAACTCACTTCACAGTCTGTTATGCCATTTAATTAACAACATTGGTCCCCCTTTGTATTTCATGACTTTTATTTCACTGTAACTACACACCAATTTGTCATCTTTAATATCATCATACACTCAATCTGCATTTTTCATATCAAGGTTTTTTTTTAATTCATAAAGATGTCTTTATTATCCATCAGCATTCACAGAGGACCCCTCTTAGAAAACTGTTTTATGCTCATTTCCTTTCAAAACCTTCATTTGTGAAAAGACCTTAAGTGGGCAAAATGAGCTTACAGGTCCTGAGGGCAGTTAGCAGGCTGAACAAGGTCAAGTCCCATGTTCAAAAGCTTTTCAACTGCAGAACCCAATTGGTGACTAAAGCCTAATATTCTACCAGTTAGTATTTCTCCCAACTATCCCCACAGCCACAGCTCACTTCAGGTCTTCACCATCCCCCTTACCTGGATTATTGCAATAGTCTCCAGGTCTCTTTAAAAAGAAAGCTGTCTTTTCTTTCCTCTTCCCTTCACTTAAGACTAAAATATATTTTGAGAAAAGACAATCTCATCAATCCAGGGCACAGAGATTTTAATAAATGGGCTTTTGACATGTTACATCATAAATGAACCTTCCAAGTTTATAAGTGGTCCTTTGACAGGATGCATCATGTCAATCTATAGCTCAGAACCCTTACTGATTTAATCCATAATTCATATAGTAATGGATTCTGAAAATTCCATTCCTTCCTTTCCTCTGGCAAGGGCAGCCCTGCTAGTACAATTGGAGACTAATCAGCGTGTGCTATGTGGCTAAAACTGTGCAGTGTTCTCTTCGTGGTCCAATCAGAGTGTTTCTCAGACTTAGGTCTTTGTTGATCCACTTTCTAGCTCTGACTATACCCACTGACCTTTTGTACTATTTAACCACTGAATTTTTTCATACGATAATTCTTATAAAGGCAATTTCATATTATTATCAGGAACAGAAAATGGGTATAAAATGTCATCAAAAGCAGCTACCACCATCCCACAAAGGGCACGCACAGTGCCTTCCCATGGCAGCGAGAACACCACGATTTGGGAAAGACTCAACCAGCCAGCTCCATCACCTCCACTGATCATGAAGGAAGCTGGGGAATATAATAACAGGACATTATAGTCAATTCAAGACTAGCTTGACTTAGCATAAATAATCTAAAATTAAATGGGGCATGTGACCCGAGTATCACGCCGGTCTCCTGTGAGTCCCCTGGTGCTGGTATTGGCCAGACCTCCCAGACTATGCTGTGCTTGGAAGCATTTGTTTCATTGTCTGCTTTTTAATAGAATCAGATGGCTTTCTTGAAAAATTGAAATCCTGAGAGGATCAGGGGAAGAATAAGGAGAGGAAAAAATGATTTGGGGTGAATAATATTAAAGATATGGAAAAAGAAGGAAAACACAAAGATACGGCAAGGAATCATAAAAGTGGAGCAATTGGGGCTGGAAGATGGCTTAGTAGCAATTATTTCCTGGTTTCCCAGAAGAATTTTGATTTATTGGACAGGCACAAATCCTGAAACACTATTTATACAGAATGAAGAATATTAAAATCTTCAAAATGCTATTTTTAACTATAGAAATTAAATCAGAACAGCAAAACATATTTTTGAAGAGATAGATGTTGTTATTTTGTTTGGAAGGTGTGGGCAGAGTCAGATTAAATTCCAGATCCTATGAATTTTACTTTTAGTTTTGGTGGCCTGGAATAATGCTAAGTGAAAATGGTGCTGAAAGTGGTGAAGATAATAGAAATGCTTGCTTTTCTATAACTTAACAAAATTCTAATTCCTCTTTTTGACATCTTTTAGACATCAGAATCTACAAGTTAATGCTTATCTCCATAGCAAACAAAATTCTATCCTTTCATTCATTCTTCTACTCAGCATCCATACACTCCCCCCAACTGTATTTACTGTTGGGAGAACAGACAGGTGCCTTCACTCATTTATTTCACCTACCACTTCTGCCAAATGACCTGTCTTAATCCAAGTCTTAAGCGGAGTCTTCCTCCAGAGGCCCATGCTTCTTCTAGACACATCTACTCACAAGAGATGTGAAGCGAGGAGTCAGCGTATGGCACTTACCAACCCAGCCACTGAAGGGCACTAAGAAAGGCATACCCACCATATTTAGGACTAGGAACTCAGTGACAACCTCTTATTATTTCTGTGATTTCTGGGCAGTGTGGCTCACAAAAGTAGCCCCAGACCATTTGTTTTTTTACTTGGGATTCTGATGGAATTGAAGAAGAAGTATCTCAGTCCTGACATAACCACCGACAGTTACTTGGCCATGGTCCACCACTGAATGCTGTTTAGAGGACATTTTCAACATGGCTCAGAATAATCCTGTAGAACAAAGTGTCCTCTGAATACTATCAAGCTCATTTGAAATAAAGGCAACTTACAGAATTTGGTTCTGGATTAGCAGTTAAAATGTCCTGTAACACAACTGGTGTCTTGAATTATATATCTTGCATTAACTTTTAAAAATAGGGACATTTTTACTGGACATAACTTCACTAACCACATCAAGGCAAAAGAACCCAACAAAGAGATATTTTTCATCTTGCTTTATCCTAAGAAAACTTAGAAACTTAAGTCTATTAATAGAGAGAGTCAGTCCTTAGCTATCCCAAAAATATGTACTTCAGTTAAACAACATCAACACATGTTTAAATGCTACTTCAAGAGGAAGCTCATGGAAGCAGTGGACAGAACAGAAAACTGAATGACTGTATAGGGTTCTGACCCTCAGGCTATTGATAACTTAGATGAGGTTCACTGATAAAACACAGAACACTGTTTAAATGTAAATTTCATATATGCGATGACTTTTTGTGTGTGCAATAATGTCCTATGCAATACTTAGGACACACTTAAATATTTTTAAACTATTCACTGTTTACTTGAAACTGAAATTCAAGCTCAACTAAGTCTTTTGACTCCTATAAAGTTTCTGTGTCACAATTCAATGTTACATTTCCTTGTGTCATTATCAGCCCATTCTGCGCATTACAGGATGTGAGCCCTCTAAAACTTCCCATTAACTGAGACAACAAGAAGTTCTTCTTAGTTCCAAAATCCCTTTTCCCACTATTATGAAAAATCACTGAGTAAGATAGATCAGGGGCCTATCCCATCAAGAAAAGTGGAACATGTTATAGGGGTCAAGCTTTAAATGAATGACTAAACAATAATCCTCTCAGTGATTAAGAGACAACCCAGGAGAAACAGGAACACCTCAGCACAAGTAATCAACGTTAAGTTCATGTTCTAAAAAGTAAGCACTTGGAGGCCAGAAATAGACAAGCTCACAGTTGGCCCTATGTCTTGAGAAGGTCATCCCAGAAAAGGAGAACTTCAGACATGAAGGATATATTTAGGCAGTAAAGATGAGCAGTGGTAACAGACCCCCTCCAGTTCTAAGAAACAGGATCATAGCACAAAGAATGTGTGTCCAGAGAGTTAGACAAACCAAGAAAGCCTTTATTCCACATGTGAACACAACTTGGTGCTCTGGTTGGTGCTCTGGGTCTCCAAAGTGAAGACAAAGCAGTAGAGCCAAATGCTGCCTCCCCCACTAGTCTGTGCTGTCCCCACTGAAACCAGAGATAGGCTCCTTTGACTTCACCATGGAATGGAAAATAAAAAACACCACGTGTTTACATGACAAAGCTAACATTAAAAACCCAAGAGGTGTTGAAAAGATGTGATTTGCTTTGGCTAAGAAATCCAGCTTTAAGATATATAAATAAAAAAATAAATAAATAAATTTAAAAAAAAATAAAATTCAATTCAATTAAAAAAAAGAAATCCAGCTTTATGGCAAGATTTGTCAGGTTTACTAATCTTGAGCACTGGGACCTAGGTAACCTCTTCCTTACTCTGTTCTGGCTAGCTCACAGCATCTGCTATCATCCCATACACATCTAACATGTTTATTCATATTGTTATCTAGCCCAGAGAGCTTTTCCCACTTCTTTGCCTGAAAAACTCCTATTCATCCTTCAAAACCCAATTCAAACATTCCTTTCTCTGTGAAGTCTTCTTTGTTACTAGGGCTCTACCTCCTAAAACACCATGTCTTTCTTTTTAAAGAAAAATAATAAAGCACCATATCTGTTCCCTTAATATACACACATTCATATGGACATCAGTCTATGGCCTCTACATTAGGTTCCACTATGGTGCTTGACATATTCCTTCACTGCCACATTTGCCATGCACTAGTATTCAGTTACCAGGTTACATTCCTCTTCCCTCACTTAACCATGAGCTCCTGAAAAATCAAAGCAGTTCATCCCTAATTCTGCACTAACACAAGCAAGATGTACAGTATGTGCTCAAGAAATACAGGAAGAAAGGGAAACCAAGCAAAAAGGAAAAGAAAATGAAGTGAGGAAAGACTAGTGTTCTTGTTAAATTTAACATATTACTGAAAGGCACCAAAATCTGAATGGAACCTCATTAGAAAACATATCTGTCATTTAAAATAAATAACACCCAATTATATAAACTTTATTTAATATGAAAAAAATGTGTTGTCAATAATTATTCACAGGTCAGAGGTTCTTCATCTAGGAAAGAGTAAATCAGACTCTGTTCTAGAGAAAATATGGATGAGGGATGTTTCTCACGTAAATTTGGAAAACACGTACATAATTCGGCACACAGAAAAAAATTAGTCTTGAGCAAATTTCAATAAAATCTATATTTTTTACTTTGCAAATAAATTGCAACAAAATGTTGGCATTCATTTACTTTATTTTAAATCATAAAATACCTACTTTAATGAGCAACCTTATTTTTAACCTATTTCTAATTCTTCCTCCGGTTACCTAGGGTCTACCATTATCAAGACTTAAATAGAAACCAAGAAAAAATGTAGTATTAACTGATAAAAAAATTAATTTTTTCTACCAATTAAATATGGGGTTGGTTATAAAAGATCATGCAGGGCACACTTCATGAATGTAACTAAAAAAATTTTAATTTTTCATGCTGAACAATCAGAAGATGTTAATGATGAGGCAAAAAACGAAGTTACCTAGCGAGGGTGGAGTTCAGGAGGTCTTATTAGTGGCTCCGTATTACAATCTAGAAACGTCTTTATGTAGACTAATCACATTGCAGGTCCAGAGGAGATTTACAATCTGATTTGCCACAGAGAACTCCATGTAATCTTCGCTGAGGACTGACACCATTTTATCTTTGCACGATTCCCTGTTTCTCACACAAGTCATTCCGTCCTCTCTGCATTGTCAGCTCTGACAGGCTGATTTAATCTGCAGGATTCTGAATGCCTCTGACCACTGCGGCGAGTCATTAACCTTGACTCGCATAATTGAATTCAAGGTTGATTGCCTGTGACCCTCTGCGCAGAGGTCTTCTAAATGTACATATTCATTACGGGAGGCCTCGCTAAACGGATTGCACAGGGAAGGCTGTAGCAGTCGGCCTGTTTGGTATGCAGGGGGCGAAGAGGGCACTAATTGCATGTTAGAGCTGAGGATTAGATTATGAAACGAGTGAGAAAATGAAGATAGATCCTCTGACACTGTCAGATTAGGGGCAGCAATGTGCAAGAATATGACATTGAAATTTACAGTGACATTAACAGAAAGAAAATTAAAAACAAATAGACATTGGACTTTTTTTTTTTTTTTGAGAGGCTTCCTACCTTCCCCCATAGCATACTAAACAGGATAGGGGAGCTACACCTGTATCTCTCCTCATTTGCATAATTGCCACAGAACAATGGAATTTCTTTTAGGTAGCGCTTGTGAAGACTAGGAAATCTCACTATGGTCACTTTAACATAAAAGGCTTTGCAGTATCTAGTATCTGTGCTTAAATAATTGGTTTTCCACACCAAATGTTATTTTGAGTTGCTGAAACATTCAGCATACATTGTGTAAAAAGACGTTCACAAAACTTCGATAAACCCAAGAAATGTAAAGCGTTTAAATGTTCGATTTTATTTGAAACAATGCCTGATTTCATGTATTTGTATACTTAATACTAGCACCTACTTTTTCCAGTCAAACAAACCTTAGAGCAAACAAGCAGATGCTTAAGTTAATAGCAAATAGTTCCACAAGTCACTTCCATTTTCAGAAGCAAATGTCCACCCTATTACAAACACAGCAACAAATAACTTGACCAGAGGTGAAACTGCCCGTGCTCTCCAGGGACTTTTTTCATTCTACTTAGATGTGTGATGCTATTTGAACAATCTTCCCTTGTATTTTTGCCAGTTGTTTTATAATTTCTTTTAAAGACAAAATGACAGCGTATCTTTCAGACAAAAAACACAAAACCTAATGGCACAGGACACTTAAAAGCAAAAAAAACAAATTGGTGTTCAATCACAGTTAAAAATGAATGTTAAGTTGAATCAAAGATTCTATCTGTGGAGAAGCTGTGTTTAGTCTTACTTTGTTTCACTTTTGCTTTGTTTTTGACACAGGTCACAGAATGGTCCCCATGGCAGACAGGATAATACTCCAGAATTGTTCTACGGCATCTTTAAATGGTTAACTTGGCCTGTGCATAGATTATTCAAAATAAAATTTATTTTTGCTACTTCAAGAAACTCTAAATGGAAGGTAAGTACTGTAACTTCCTACTAATGATGCTTTATAGAGAAGTTCCACCAAGTGGAAGCAAAGAACTCAAGAAATATCTGGTAACAGGAAGGTGCAGTGCCTGCAAACACACTTTTCAGAGGCTGTGTAGATGATGTCCAGTACATCTTTGAGAGACATTTAAATATCTCTATCAAAAATAGTATTTAGCACCTGCCACCCAGACCTGTCAGATACATAATTAAACCAATTTTCAGTGAACCAGCATGGTGTTTTCTTTTAATCAAAGGGTATAAGAAACTCTAGAGTCCCTGCTCTAGTACTTGATCTCAAGTTGTAGCCCTACATTCTAATACTAGCTCTGTTGCCTTTTAGCTCAGCAGCATTCAACCAATCATTCTTCACTTTAGATATTTTATGCAAATGACTGTAAAAATGTCTCATAATTTTAAAAAGATTCCCATGCTTTAAAAAAGAATATTAGCCATGGCATCAAGCCACCCCACCCTGTGCATGCCAATGCCCCCCCCACCTTTGTTCTGGAGGCTGGGGGGTGTGCTGCTAGGGACCCATGTTGGGCATGGCTGAGTTGGCTGGTGTGCAGGCATCCCTACTTGGACCCTAGTAGAGTTCCAGCAGAGCGGAGCAGAGGGCGGGAGGGGAGTGGACTAGATGCCCCTTCTGTTTTACTCTCACTCCATTTAGTCTTCAAGAGGAATAAGAAGAAACAAAGACTACAAACACTGACATAGAATGGGTGACGGACCAGGTAAGGATCCTGCCCACACATCTCAGCAGGATGAAGAGAAGAAACATCGATAAAGTCATTGCATAATGGACAGAGAAATGACCATGGTGATGACCTATCACAGATTCACACCTACAGCCTCACCAGGAGTGGATGGGACAGAATCCCAGTTCTGATAAGCCATCTAAGAGAGCAAGGCGCCCCTCCCCATTCCATGGGAGAGGAAGGCCACAGAGCCCGGGCATCAGCTTCACAGCAAAACGGCAAACTAAGGGAGAGAAAATGACCTGCAAAGGCCACCAACAGATGCCTCTGCACAACAAGTAACTTCTTTATTGACAATGCTGGGGATGAAGCCCCCTAAAGCCATAGGGCAGAGCTGTAGGTTGAAGAGACAGCAAAACAGCACAGAGAACGGACAATGGTTGACCTCAAATGAGCACGGACTGGCTGCTCAATGCAAAGTTAAGACTGAAAACCCACCAGCACGTTTACCATGTCCCAAGAACACAGTCCCTCAACCCAGCAAAAGGACATTGCCACAGAAAAGGAAGAAACCAATGAACTGCATAGATCAACAAACATAGAGGAGAGAGGAGTCTGAGTGAACAGAAAGGGAGTCAGGAGGAAGGGGAAGGCATTCCAATAATTATTTGCTGATGAAAGAAATTTAAAGACAGAGTAAAAAGAATTAAAAATAAATCTATAAAATAAAAAGGAATATTAGTTTTGCCAAAACTGTTTGCTATCTCTTATTGCATAACAAATCACCCCAAAAAGTAGTGGCTTGACACCACAGTGACTTGTTACTGCTCATGATTCTGTGAATTGCCAACTTGGGCAATTTTTTTTTTCTGATCCTGCCCAGATGATCCATGAGGCTGCCATCCTCCATGGGATGCCTTCATTGAAGTGAGATCCTTCAAAATGGCCCTTTCATACGTCCTGCAGTTAGGGCTAGCTCTTGGAGGGAACTTCCCTGTAGTCTATTCCTCAGACCATGGTCTCTCATTCTCTATGGACTAAAACACTCTTCTTCAGTGTTATGGCCTAAATATTTTAAGACAGTGAAAGAAGATGCTACAAAACCCTTAAGTGAGATCTTCAGTATTTGTCTGATTTATTTTACTTACCATAATGCTCGCAAGTTTTGTCCATGATGCCACAAATAACAGAATGTCCTTCTTTTTATAATAGAATAATGTTCCATTGTGAACATATGCCACCTCTCTTTATCCATGACACTGGCTAGTAGTGGTATTTGCCTTCATCTGGACCATAGAACATAGAGCTTTGCTTGTCATTTAAGGATTTGAGATATAATCTGAGCTGCTTATTTCATAATTTAAAATAAGTTTATACCAATCTTTTAATATTTATCAGACAAATATGAGAAACTGAACTCCCTCAACTCTGAATCTACCCTAAATACAAAAGCATTCAATGTTGCTGACCCAATGAGCATCCATCTGGACGGCATCAGGCACAGCTAGGGGACTTTCGCTTCCCTTTCTTTCAATTAAGAGCAAACATGTGTCCTAATAGAGAAATGACACTACTTCTACACTTGCCCAACTAGCAGCTTAGATCATCCACATTCCCTCCAGTCCTGTTGAGAGCATTGCATCTTCATCATATTGATCACCCATCATGACTGTTTGCTATTCGACTTCCTGTCAAGGTAGAATAAGAAATGTGAAAGTGTTTTGCAAACTATAAAGCACTGTACTTACACAAGGTATATTATTATTATCTATTATTTAAGACAGCCTCATTTTCTCTTTAAATTGAACAAGGCCAAGTCCTGGTTTCCTCTTTACTGGCACTTCCATGGGATCCACCACTTCATGTTTTGAAAATGAGTCATTCTGAATGCAATGTCAACAAGTCTCATAAAAAAAAAAAAAGAAATCAACAAAATGTTTATGAAAAGTAATTGCTGGAATTTTGCTTTAAAATTATTTGAAATGACAATATAGGCATTAGCATTACTATTTCCTTAACAAGCATAGAACAACGACTGAACTTCAATAAAAGTTAAGGACAATTGAGTCAACAAAGAAGACCCAATATCATCCAGACTTGATAATGTCATGATGGGTATTTCCAGCACCTACTCTCAACTCAAAGAGACTCAGAGCACCTTGAAAAATGTGTATTCAGGACACCAAGCAGGGAATATTGAGGAAGACAAAATGGTGGCATCCACCCAAGTGACCAAAAAATCCCTCTTTTTCCTTCCTACAGGGTACCCACATCTTCACACCTACACCAACACATGATACTGGAGGAAAAGTCAGCTCAGAGCATCTCCAGCTGTATACACTCACAAACATGTTGTCTTATCATAAATGACTAACTAGATCTAGCTTGTATGCAGAGTTCTCTTATTTTGGTTATTATTTGCTTGTTTGTTTACTTGAGTTATTTGGAGATGAGAAAAAGCGGAAGAAGAGAAGTTAGAGGTTACATGTAAGAGGCAAGAAAACAGTTAAATTCAACAAAAATAAACAAGAGCTTTGGCCACATTTTTGCCTGGCTCCCATCCCAGGAGCTGGGCCACCCATTTCCCTGGATACCCAGCCCTCCCGTGCCTCCCTCCTTAGACTCAGGGGAGAGGACTGGGTGGGCACCCACTGCATCTCCAACCTGCGGGCAGTGCTAGGATCCAGGGGCCCCTTAAATGGGACCCAGAAACAAAGGGCACTCTGCCCACGTTTTTTGCCTGGTTCCCATCACAGGAGCTGGGCTACCCATTTCCCTGGATGCTCTGCCCTCCCACACCTCCCTCTTTCAACTCAGAGGTGAGTGGGAGGGCACCCGCCCTATCTCCGACCTGCGGGCAGCCCCTGGTCCAGGGACCCCTTAATTGGGACCCTGCCCACGTTTGCCATCTGCAGCCCTGATTGACCAACGCATGTTTACCCCAGGGCGCCTATCCCCGCCTATCCCAGGGCGGGGGGGAGAGGGGGGATGTGGAGGATGGAGATGCATGCCAGGCAATCTGGGCACCACCCCCACACTGGAGGAACAAGTGTGGGGGCTGGGCTGGGCCCTAAGCCCTGCCTGCCAGCAGACAGCCTCCTGGGCTGCCCACCCAGGGTCTGGGCCACTGGAGCTCCTTTGTCAGGTGGAGCTAAAGTAGCAATGACCACTGGATTGGCCCCTCGGGCCTGGAGAACCTGGAAGGGAGGTCTGGGTGTGGTTCTAGTCCACCCACCTGTGGATGGTTGCATGGGGCAGTCATCTGCAGCCCAGATCAGCCAAGGCTCCAGCCCCCAGAGCAAGGGGGCCTGGGGATGCATGCCCAGCCATGCAGGCCAGCCCCCCCTCGGGGAGGAACCTGTTCATGCTTGGTGGGGCCCAAATCCCTGACCACCAGCAGGCAGCCTCAAGAGCTGTCTGCCCACCCAGGTCCTGGAACACCAGAGCTCCTTTCTCAGCGGGGATCAAGAGTGGCAAGGACTCCTGGGTAAGGCTCTCATGCCTGGGGAGCCCGGGAGGGGGGTCCGGGTGGGGATTTAACCCCATCCACCAGCAGATGGTTGCACAGGGCAGCTATCTTCAGTCCAGATTGGCTGAGGCATGTTTCCCCCAGCCCCGAGCCCAAGGCGGGGTGATGGGAAACCCATGCCCAGCAAGCCAGGATTGCCCCTATGCAGGGAGGAACCAGCATGGGGACCGGGCAGGGTCCAGAGTCCTGCCTGCCAGCGGACAACCTCATTGGCTGCCTGCCCGCCCAGGGTCATGGGTCATGAAGCTCCTTTGTCAGTGGGGAGCAAGGGTGGCAGTGACCCCTGGGTAAGTCCCTGGGGTCACCTGGAGAGCCCGGGAGGGGGGCCAGGTGGGGGTTTAGCCCCATCCATCAGCAGATGGTTGCACAGGGCAGCCATCTGCAGCCCGGATTGACCTGGGTGTATTTCCCCCAGACCCTAGCCCAAGAGGGGCTGGGAACACAAGCCCAGCCATCTGCACCCCACCCCCACACAGAGAGATATGGAAGTATGGGTGGGGGAAAAGGATGTCTCTTCCACTTCACTCTCACCCCAGTCAATCTTCAGGAGGAGAAAGAACACAGATAATGCAAACTCCATCATAGAACAGGTGAAGGACCAGGTAACATCCAGTCAACAAGCCTGAGTTAGACACAGGAGAGGGCCTATCAAGAGAACCAGCACATATGAGACTGGAGAAACAGCTATAGAAAAATGATGTCATGAAATGCACCTATGCACTACTAGGTCTAACAGAGCCAAGACCTCATTTTGGAGATGCCTTCTGGGAGAACAAGGCACCCCTTCCCACCCCATGGGAGAGGCAAAGAAGGCCAAAGAGTGGGGGCATTGGCCCCACAGCAAAGCTGCAAACTGAGGCAGAGGAGATGACCTACAACAGCCATCACAGATGCCTGAATCCATGGAAAGACTTCTTCACCTACAATGGCTGGGAGTGAAACCCCCTAAACCTGACACCAGAACAATAAATCAAAACAACAGAGAAGGGAATGGAGATGGAAGCCAGCAATGAGAAAACATGGACAGACCACAAATAAATATAGACTGGCTGCCCAATGCAAGGTTAACACTGAAAACCTACCAGCATGGTCCACCTGGTCCCAAGAACACAGTCCCTCACCCAATGAAAGGACACCGCCACAGGAAAGAAAGAGACTAATATACTTAACACAGACTAGCAAATAACAAAGAGAGGGGTTAGAATGAATGGAGGGAGCATCAGAGGGAGGGGGAAGTATCCCAAAAACCACTTACTGAAGTTGTGATTTAAAGAATAAAAATAAATTAATTTTTTTAAAAAAGCAATAGCGTTCACACCTTTGACCAAAAATAACCTATCTTCTCTCAGTTTGTTCCATGCAAGTATGCACTGGAATAAAATAAGACAAAAAAAAATATTTTTGCAAAAGAATTTCTTAAAAGCCAATGAATTATCATGGTACCCAGTGAGTGGTAAGTCACAAACTAGAGCACAGGGTCCTTGTCCTTTAGGGACTTAAAACATTGTAGGAAAAGAGACAAGGTCATAGTTTCAAGAACTAAATAAGGCTAGTGGGTGGGACCTGGACCTGTAAATTCTACAGGAATTCACAGAAGGGCTGCATTACCTAATATGTGGTGAGGGGCTAACAGAAAAGAAATACAGGACTTTTCACACACAAGAAATAGAACTTAGACATTTATATTTGCATAACTATATAGCTTTGTCCTAGAGCAGAGAGTTTTCCGAAGAGGCTGATGAAATGTGATTTAAAAAAAAAAAACCCAATATAGAGTTTATATCATACTATCATTTTTAATACCACCCTCTACCTCAGCACAGTGACACACTGAGGATTAGGTGATGTTTGTGAAGCTACCAACCAGAAGGAAGCAGAAAGACAGGAAGCAGAAAGAGCAAAAGCCAAGATTGATGACTCCCTTTTTCACAAGGGGGCTTGAGGTTTCAGTGGGGTAACTGATGTACTAAGAACATCGCCTGGCACATAGCAAGCTACCAGCAAATGTGAGCTATTCTTACTCTTGTTATCATTTTTATTATTACAGATCTGACTACAAGGTGAGGAATCTGAACTTCATCTTCCAAGCTTTTGTGTCTTGCCGCCCTCTCTTTGCCACATCTGCCTTCTTAGTATGCTTTCAGCAGCAAACAGCAGAAAAGGAGACACTAAGGAGAATACATTAACTTTAGTATCTGAAAATGCTAAAACCAGAGTCTGAGTGGGTGTCCAGTTCCCTTTTTCTGCCTTCCTTTTGCTCTGCCCTCTCAGATGTGTCTGCTTTATCCCTAGGCAGTTTCCCTGTGGAAGAAAATAACTCCTTGTCTGCCTCCAAAGACCCATCCATACTCAAGACAACCAAGAAAAACCAGAGGCCTGCTAACTGGACCATCTTAGGTCAGGAGCCCAAATCCAAACTAATAACTATAACATGAGATCAGGACTCCACCAATGGAGGAGCTCATTCAGGATCCTTTCCTGGTCTACCACCAATCAGCATTGCTGCTCTAGGATGGGAGAGGCAGATGCTGGGACACATCCCGAAAATCCCTACAACTGGATACCACCAATAATATCACTGAATGAAGGTTTTCCTTTAAAATAACTCCTTTTGAAAAAGAGCCTTAATAGCTCTAAAATCACAGGTGTGTGTAACAGCTGTTTTTTATTTAAAATACATAGATTTTTTGTTATTGATCCAACTACAAATATCATATCACATATATCATTGCTGAAAGCTTATGTATTGAATTCAGTCTTCAAATTTCCATTCCAGAACTCTCTTTTCTCAAAACTATATTAATAACCACAGACAATTTTTTCGGGTCTTTTCAAGTAACATTCTGTATGCTCTGTCTGGTTGTGATGGAAAAAGCAAAAACACCCACCACAGTGAAAAACCAGCCTTAACTATTGCCTGGTTTGCTTTTCAAACATGGGAGGAAAAAAATTGCATTGCAAAGTCAGCTCACTATTACCTGATTGACTTTGCTTCCCAGGAAGAGCTATGGCTTGAAGGGTCAGGGTCACTGGCAGAACCTGGAGATACCCTGACCTGGGAAAAGATATGGTTCGTCAGCCTTAGCTTGATGGCTCCACTGTTCTAATAAAAATTCATTCCATGGGAACTAACTGTTGGTGAAGATGACAGTAGGAAAGACAGTAAGAAAAGCTGGCAATGAGGGCTAGAGGATATGATAAAACCAATCTACCTTGCTAGTGTCCTAGCACTAAGCCTAACTTTATAAGCAGACAGGAGCCCAAGAATTAAATTTACACCATTCATCTGGGACAAGGAATCACTACTAGACTCTTTCTCTTTATAGTCTTTATAGCTGCCAGTCAAGATTGGCTAGTTTCCCAGGCAAAGCACGTTGTCTCAGCCCCACACAAAGAGTACTCACTTTGAACCACTAAAGAATTCTTTTTCTCTAGGGAACAAGGTGTCAAATTATTTCAAATGGATAAGATAGCCAAACCCAGCCCTCACCCTCCTGGAAAGAGCAGATATGAGTTTTGCTCTGGAGTAAACCTCCTTGGTGAGTTAAACTCTACACTCAGAACAAATAGTGTCTTGGGTCTGCCACTTTAGTGACACTGAAACATCATCCTGTCCACTGGTGGCTCATAAGTCTGTGTGTAAAACAGGACATGGCATCAATAGAGTGAACAAGGTATGAACAGCACTATCAATAAGAAATTGTAAATCTATAATACAACTAACTTTATTATTGACAACTGTAACTGAAAGTAGATTTTGAAGAAGTGTCTAATACTTCCCTTTAACAAGTCATTTCAAAGATTAGAAATAATGTATTACATAAAATTGACAGCACGCACATATTAATGCACCAAGATATATCTACACACACTCCACACATGTCACCAAGTCTTCTGCCTGGGCCTCACCCATGGATCCCCAGTCAGGTCATCTTCCTGACTCTTCCTTCCTCTGAATCTGCTTCATCCCAGTCAGCCATTCCACAGCTTGCAAGATTCTTAATGTAGGTATAAGGGGCCCTGTCCCTCCCCTACTTAAAACTCTAAGTGAGTCCAAGAGCTCCAGAGGAAATCAGAATTCTTCAGTCTAACACCAAAGCCCTTTGTGCCACCACTGCGGTTCATCACTCATCTCCCATCTCTCTGGCTCCTCAGTTTCCACACAAAGTATGGACACACACATACATCTGGTTTGGGCACCTCTTCTTAGTGAGTCTTCACAATTCTTCCTGTATATTTGTACCACAGGATCCCATAATGTTGGACCCATTCTCTTTCATTATAAACTACAGTTTCTTTAATGGCAGGAATTTTATTTCATTTACTTGGAAATTTAGTATTTGGCCTTGCCCACTATCAGATACACAGGTACTTGACAGACAGGATTCTATAACCAGTATCTAAATAGCAAACAGACTGTGATGCCCGCCTCTAAGTATGTAATGTGCTATGGTCAGTCCAACATAAAGATGTGTGAAGCACTTATTCCACATTCAAAGGCAAAGTAGTAGTTGAGGCATTCAATACGCAGGAGCCTTAGTCTAAATAGAACCCCCAAAATAAGCCTAGGAAGGGAATAAACATCCCCTGCCAACCTTGAAGACTTAAAGTGATAACTACTATCACATACGTTAGAAGACATTTTAGTGACTTCTTAGTGCTCACAACTAAAAGAAATACCAGATTATAAAATATAACTCACACTTCCTAAACATTCTGCTTACAGATCCAAATCTTCTTAGGCAAATAAAGTGTGAGCAAAGCACTGAGCTCTATGGAGAGTAGAACTCTGGAATTGCACAATGTTGTTTGGATTCTTCTGCATCCTTGTTATGCTTTCACTGCCATATGATTCCACTTTGAACCGATATCTGTCCCATCTTTCATGGATCCAGTATTGTTCCATTTCTAGCCTCCAGTCCTTCTAGAAACACTGGGGTCTCTCATGGGCCTCCTTCTGAAGTCACCAAATGTGCCAAACCAAGATGGTTCCAGTATCGACCTTGATATGCAGCCTTAAATCCTTACGACATCTGTAAACAGCACTCTGCTTTCTGCCATCATTTTATTTTGTCTACAGAAAGGGTAGTGACAGCGAAGTTTTTTGCGTCTTTTTTATGTTAGCAAATAGTGTTTGTGTTTATATCCTTCCATGATTCTCCAAAATCTAAGCCATTAGGTTGCCTCTGGGAAACACTGTTCTTAATATCTGCTGAATTTTCTTTAATGAGCGTTAAGGTAAAAATCTGAATTCTAAACACAAAAAGTCACCAGGTCAGTGAATTCTCAATAATATGTGGCATTTCCCGTTTCTCCGCTTCATCTTATTCCATTTATGCTACTAACCCACATATTCATTCACTCAAAGATTTATGGAGCCATGATGTTCAGCAATTGTGTGTTGTGGTTGTAGATGCCCAAGGGAGATTAGCCCACCTGACCTTACTCAGCTGGTCCATTGCAGAAATGGACAAGAAAACGATCGCAAGATCACATTCTGCTTGATTGCAGAGTGGGCACCTGCACCGGGGAACAGACGCAGAAGCCTGAACACTGGGGGGAGGGAATAGTGGGAGAGAACGGGGTCAGATCAGTATTATGTGAAAATGAGTGATGCTTGAAGGACAAATAAATGCTGGGCATGAAAAGAAGTATAGACAGAGCAATGTAGATAAAAGGAGAACCTGCAAAGGCTGAGGGTAGGGTCCAGTCATTCTGTTCTGCTAGAGCAAAAGGACTGCAATGATGCTGTCCATGAGGTTAGGGATCAGGACAGAAATATCTGACAGGTCATGGAAAGGAGTGCCTATTCCCTCTGGCAGGAAATGGGAGCCACTGGAGAATTCTGAGTTTGAAAATGACCCAACATGACCTTTGTGATAGACATTCACTCTGATGGTTGAGTCGGGTTGGAAATGGAAGAAGGAAGGATTAGAGGTTTAAGGTTCAGGGAGAGGTAGTAATAGTGCCTGTGAAAGCAAGACAAAGACCAAAAATGGCACTGGAAAAGAGAGCAGGACTAGAAAGAGACTTGGAGGAACCCAGGCCAGATCATGTGGTGGAGTAGAGTGGCATTCAGATGTAAGAAACTGGCTAAGCAGAAATGTCTGGACAGAAAGCAACCATAGGAGGCTGGTAGTTAACACTGGCCAGGCAACCTTAAAGGAGGGAAAAGTAGGACTCAACCCTCCTCTTTTTCACAAGAGTCATCATTTCTGGAGTCCCTTACTGGTTTCACAAATGCCAAGATTCAGCTTCTATTCTTACCAAAACCCGTATCACATTTAACTATCTATCTACTTTTTGTGCAAACTAATAGTGCAGAAATCATTTTTGTTCGTATTTCCAATTGAAATGATCATTTTGTCACTGTATTTATAAATACACATCATTCTTTGCTCTCATTCATGGTAACTTCCTTGTACCCAAGTCATTTAAACAGACAGGCAAATCCTGTAAAGTTTGTATATTCTTAAATGCTTAAGATACTACTTTGGAAAATTTGCTTTCTTCATTGGACTTTACAATTTTGATAATACATTTATAAACTGGGGACATTACTTGCTTTCACACTCTTTTGTAACTTGCTGTTTTATAAAGAAAGCAAAACTATTTGACCCAAAAATTGTTCTTTCCTTGATCTCCCTTTTAAAAGGGATCATTGTACTAGAAATAATATTTTTCCTCTTTCAGTGTAATTTAAATTATTTTTGAGAAAAAAATTTATTAGGATGGTAAACCATAGACACCAATTCATGCAGGTGGAACATTAACTTTAAAGTACTGAGAGTAAAAGAAACAAATCTTGGAGGTGATATATTTATGGACAAGTCCAGGATGATGGCAACATACTTGAGTTAGTTCTATAAACCCCAGTACTCAAAAAAGCTGCCAACTTAGTTTAAAATCACCAATTCTTTCTTATTTCCTCAAAAAGTGATTGCAAAGGGGGTGCATACAATTGAAGAAATATGCCTAATTGTAATCCAAATCAAACTTTTTTTATTGGAATTGAACCTAAAAGAAAATTTCAAAACTCCTCTTTAAGCACACTAAAACACATGCAAACTTTAATCTGCATTTTAGACAAATAGTTTTGGGTACAAAAATAGCATAATTTTGCACTGCAAATTCCTCTGTATTCTTCTTTGATAACTTATTCTCTTGAAGGTATTTAAATATTTTTAAAGAGTAATTCTACCTTCCATACAAAAGATGGACTTTCCATTTATAAGCCTGTTACCTAGAGGCACAATTAAAATGGAAACATTAAATAGAAATAAAACATAATTCTTCAGATCTTTTCATCCACCAGCTGGCTCATTTCATAGACTCCCTCTTCAGTGAGTTCCAAATACATTAGTAGTTAGTCAATTACCTATTTGCATATCCTTCAAATTATAAAATTTAATTGTCCAAGTTCCAATTCAGGTAATTCTAAATGTTTGCATTTTACAAACAAAGCTTTTTTGTGACTATGATCTGGGGCTTTAGATCAAATTTCTTAATCAATGTTTTCTCCAGATAGATCTTCATATTCCCCAACCTTGAAGAATTCCTTTGCTGAACCCTCCTGTTCTCCCTCTGGCAGTGAGCCCATCAGAAAACTCACCAATCACTGGAAATCTGTCCTTAGTGTCTCAGGGAAGTCTTTGAATCATTAGGAATTAACTTAAAATTAAAACGCCCCCTTTTTTCTCATGAAAGAAAGAATATCCTGATTAGTTTTATTTTTATTATTAGGCACCTTGAGGTGCCTCTGATGAAGCTGAACCTCATTGATTTAAATATGTGGTGTTGTGATAGCTGGTTATGATTTTCTAATGTTTTTCTGCAACTCTAACCATATGCAATTTTGAATTAAATGAAAGTTAAGTACTAAAACATTTTGCCCAAAGGGAATTCGGATTCTCAATGTGCTTTTAATAACTGTTTATAAAACATTTAGGAAAATCTATGGCAACACATTTAGGAAAAAAATCAAATTACTATTGCCTTAAGATGTTATTCTAGTGTCTAAACTTTATGAAACATCCTGTGTGGCCCAACTGTTGAACTAATCCAGTCAGTAATACTTTCGAACATATTGTATATATAGGACCTAAATTTAATTTGTATAATATATTTTAATAATACTTCTTTAAGATATTTCTTTAAAACTAACTGGAAATGTGAATGGTGCAAAAAGTGTCTCATCAAATATTGCTGAAAAACTGTAAGTAGAGTCAAGTTAGAAAACATTACAATTAATTAGTGGAATCAGATTAAAAACCATTAAACAACCACTTCTTTAAATAAAGGTTCAAAGACTTCTACCAAATTTTAAATAAAATGTAATGCTATACCCTGAGACTAAGGTAAACATAAATAACCTTCACTGGAAGTTGGGACAATTAGAGGAAGCTTTCTAGGAGGCTAAATCTGCCTGTTAGTTGTGTAGATATTGCTTCTAAAGGTGCAATTTGAAAAATGAACTCAAATTGAAATGTGACCTGAATTTCCATTCTTATTTCACACACAGAAATGGTTATGTACGTAATTTGGAAAAAATATCAGACCATAACCTTCAATGTACATTTCAGAATTTGTGTTAAATGTGAGTACCCGAATCACCTTTCATCCAGAAAGATGGTGTCCTTGAACCTACCCAGGAGATAATGAGCTTTCTTTTTTCACATTTGTAATCCCTCACCTAAAGCATCATTAGAATATATCCATCCCATAATAACAGTTGTAGTCATTTATTTTGCTATTTATGCATGCTTTTATTACCCTCCATGTCCATGAAAACAATTACAGAAACCCGTAAAATCTGTAATCTGAATCTATCAAGAAACAAGTGAATTATGATGATCTAAAGCAGAATGGCAGCTAAAGGGCTTTACTTTGAAAAGATCAAATTTTCTGAGAAACTGATATGTCAGAACCATCCCCAGTGAGGATATGACCAGAATTTTTATCCATCACTCATTAAATTATGACACCGTGTGACTTTATAAACCCTGTCTGATACAGCATTCTTACTCACAGGCTTATTAACAAGTTATTGGGGAAGTTGGGTATTCTGTTTGGTCTTCACACACTTTGTATTATTTGGAGGATTTTCATCAACAAAAGATATCAGTTCAGTTTGATTGGAGTTCCTTGATTTCTCAGCTATACAATAATTTTAAGTGTTTGTCATGCATTGTTAATTGTTCAAGGTGGATGCTGGGTACAGGAGAGTTTATATTATTCTCTCTGATTTTATGGAATATGAATTACTATACAATAGTCACAATAGAAATATCTTGAATGAATGTATTATCTTTATATTCTAAGTCCTAAGGAAATGGGTTTTCTGCAATCTGTGCAAGTTTACTATTTGATAGAATACAACTTATCACAATTCCTTATTTTATCTTAAAAGATGAAACTTGTATGAAATGCTTTCTTCTGTGTGATAGGAATGGGAGGAAAAGTCAATAATGCAATAATGAAAAATAAATTCCAAATAGTTCTTTACAAATATTGACTTTAAATGATTTGAAACAGAGTCAAATAAAGATACCCTGAAACCAATTCAACTACCAACCAAGACTTCAATCTCTTAAAATGCTATCTCTTAAAATTAACCACTTAGGGAGCAATTTTCTTTCAGTCATCATCATTTCTAACCATTATCATCAATGTTTCTACTATGTAATACAAGTGCAATAAAATTACAAAATGCATGACCTCACTGGATTTTTTTTTCCATTGGCATATTCTCTTTATTTCTTTTTGCAATTAGCACAAATACTTTTCACAAGGAAATTGCAGAGTTCAAAATGCCAGTGACCTCCCCAACTTTACATTTGTGATTATCTGTATTTACTGATCCTACAGTGATACCTGACAAAGAGAACCTTATTGTTACCACAATTAAAAGTTAATTCATTACTAAAATAATGAACTAGATAACAGAATGGAAAATTAAAAAAAAAAAAAAACTCATCCTCTCACTGGATTTTCAGCAACCAGTCTACCTAATAAGAAGTAATCCTTTCTAAGTCCCTAGTATGTATGAGGTGTGCTAAGTGCTTTACAATTATTATCTCTTTCAGTTCACATAAAACCAAAAGTAGGTCCTATTCTGCTCATTTTACAGAACTGAACACTGGGGTTAAGTGGGATAACCAGAGAAGGTCCTATGACCCTTCTGCTAGGACTTGCTATTTGAAGTCTGGTTTCAGACTCCCCGATCTTAACCCAATCAAAAGAGGAAACATGCACTAATAGAAATCCAAGTTGTATGTGGTATAGTGAGGCAAGGCAGCCTTAAAATATAGTCAAAATAAATTATTAGCAGATCTGAAGTGTTTTGAAATATAGTATTTTGAAGTATTTTAGGAGAGTGCCCCTTTGATCCTAAGGCAAGTATCCTAAGTATCATTCTCAACAGTACAGTCAGGAAGAGTGAGCTGGGGGCAAACTGCTCATGAATATTCATCAAGGACAGAACCTGAACCTAAACCTATCCTCTGATTCCAAATCCAGATCTTATTCCATAACTTCACAACTATCTCTAGAACACACTGTTCAGGGTATGCTTTTTAAATTTCTTTTTCCGATTATTTTGGCTTAGTCTTCCCATATCTTTATAAACTCAAGTACTAAATTTTAAAAAATCTGTTTTGAGCACAGGAAAGTTTGCCCTCAGTCATTGTAGCATTTCCAAAGTCATTCTGGATTCTGGTTTAAACAATCTGGGGCAATATTGAGAGGTAGGTGTTATTTTAAACTCAGTGAGTGATTCTGACAGTCTTCAAGGATGGAGACGCATGCTAGAGAGCTGCTAGAACAGAATCTGCAAAGTTGAACCATTTCACCTTGGCCAACAAACAAAACACAGAGACAGTTCTCTTCACAGATACTGCCTCAGACCTAGAAAGGCAAAACACTAGGGATAGAAAAACAAAGAGTGGGACACTAGTAAATCTTCCCTCTCAACCAAGGAATGTTCTCCATGTAAGGGGTTGGGGGGGCATGTTAGTACTGAGAGACTAAGCACCTGTAGGTTTTGAGAGGGGAATGCTTACAGGTATGACAATAACATTACTTAACTCTCATCATTTAGCTAATTCTAAACAGATATACTTAATGGTCCTAAAATTCTCTTGTTCTAATCTGCCACATGTGAAACTAGAGTATTTGTAAGAGAAACAAGAATGTCTATGAAAGAATTGAATGAGTTGCCAAAGGAAATCAGTCTTTGAGTTTACACCAGCAGCATTTGATTGTCTATGAAGAACTGGTCAACAACAGATTTTGTATAAGTGAATTTATCTGTGGTACTAATCCAACTAGCAAAAGGCACAGATCAGGAAAAGAATAAAAGGGTAAAAAAAAGTTGGTTGGCATCAAAAAGGGAAGTAGTACACTTCATAGCCTCTAGAAAGGCTATAATAAAAAAGATAGATATTTAAAGAGTTGATAGGGATGCAGAGAAATGAGAACATGCAAACATTGCTGGTGGATATGTAAAATGGTACAACCACTTTAGAAAACAGCTTGACAATTTCTTTAAAATGTACCACTTTAGAAAACAGCTTGACAATTTCTTTAAAATGTACCATTCCTCTTACCATTCCACTCGCAGGTATCTACCCAAATGAAATTTAAATGTATATCAGCACAAAGGCTTAGAAGCAAATACAGCAGAGCCCCTAAGTAGAAGCAACCCAACTGTCCAGGACCCAGTAAATGGCAAACAAAATGAGCACTGCAGAATGAATGTCTGTCTTTCCCAAAATTCATTTGTTGAAATCTAATCCCCAATGTTGTGTATGTGAAGACAAGGCATTTACAATCTCATTAATGGGATTAGTGACCTTTTAAAAGAGATCCCACAGAGATGTGAGACATGTGAGAACTCCGTGACAACTCTTCGTGAACCAAGAAATGGGCCCTCACCAGACACCAAATCTGCTGGCACCTCCATCTTGGATCTTCCAGTCTCCAAACTGTGAGAAATAACTTCCTATTCTTTATATACCCCTGGCCTACAGTATTTTGTTATAGCCATCAGATTAAAACAACAGGAACTAGAATAAAGGAAAAAAGCAATTGATATATCAAAGAAATATGTCAAGAAAAAGAGGCTGAACACAAAAGACAATATATTGTTTAACTGATATGAGATTTCTTTAAAAAGGCAAAACTAGCAGAAAAAGATCTCAAGTAGGTCAGTGACTGAAGTGAGATTAGGAGTAGTAATTGACTACAAACACAAAGCAATTTTTGGAATGATAAATATTTTATACTTGAATTGTGGTGATGGTTGCACAATTGGATAAATTTACTAAAAATCAGTGAACTATACATTTCCAATAGTTGAACTGTAAGGTTACATATATTATGCCTCCATAAAGCCATTAAAAAATAACAAAGGTGAAGGAAAGGGAAGAAGCAGCAAAGAGTAAGAAGCATGGAAATGTTAAGAATGGTCACATAATAGGTAAGAAGACCTGCAAATTCACAAAGAAGGCATCTAATCAAGAAAGCATCAAGCTTTCTTGTCTCCTGTGTCTAATTTTTTAAGTTTGTATTTTAGATCCAGATTGTGCACTACAAGGGTTTATAGAATTTTAGAAATATTTGGTGAGAACAACGTAATTTCAAATACTCTAACAGCAAGGAAAATGGTGGAGAATATTACATATCACACACATACACACACATGCACACACACATATCTATTTGGCTGCTTGGTTTGAGCTATATGTATCATATTGCCCTTGCACCAAGTGAATTATGCCTGTTAATTTACAGCATTTTCTGTAATTTCCAGTACCCGTGAAGTTGAATTACTCTCTCTCAATACTGCCAAGCACCATTTCTCATGAACTGAAGAAAATATGTTCCCTTTCCTATCACTTTGTATGTCACTTTCTCTGGGGACCCAAATCTTTCCTTTCCTTTGTTTTTTGAAAGTGGAAGAAAATGCAAATGTGAAGAATTATATCCTGTGTTAACAAACAAAACTTTCCCTCCTCTTCATGAAATAGAACCCTCTGCAGTTCAGCCTCAGTGAATTCAGGAGAGGGAGGGCAGGAATCTCTCCCTGGCACTTTGGTCTACCCTGTAGCTCACATGATGTTCCCATCCAGCAAGCCATTCTAGCATGGTCTCCTCTAGGACTCAAGCTTTATGTTTTTCTTGCAATGTGTATGCAGTATTACTGCCAGCTGATGAGCAGCAACAGGAAACACTACGTTTTATATTTTTTCACTTAAGACTTCACATGATTCCTTCTTCACTTAGAATAGTAGTTTCATGCTAGAGTAAGGAATTTTCGTAGCCAGTATCTAGGAGCAGTCATATTGGAAATTTATTCATCAGTAGTTTGCAGTGTAATACTATGTTCTATATGTCACTGACCTAAGAACTACCATAGAGAAATAAAGTGGAAATGTACATGTTTTTCAAAGAAGAGTAGGGAAAAGAACAGTTACCTTGATGACAAAGCTGTGGGTCTTGGAATATAGTGGGGTATTTACCTGAACACATATCTCACATTCTGCAGGGATTCTAACTTCCTTCCTTCCCCCTTAATAAGAACAAATGATAGTAGCATAATGTCAGCATTTTGATAGTGTGGATCAGATTATCTCTGCTATGTAGGCTATTTAGCAGCATTTCTTGTCACCATCCAGTAGATATCAGTGGTCATTTCCTCCCCTCATTTTGACCACCAAAACTGTTTGTATTTATTGCCCAATCTCCCCTGTGCAAGTCATTTCAGACCCCAAGGCATTGAAATCATGCTTAAACTTTAGACATTTCAGGGCCTCTACAGAAGGTGTGGACCAGAAAGTTAATAGATATCTAATAGTCAGACTTTAAGTTTTCTATAATGTTTTAAAGCCCTAAGAGAGGGCAGGATGCCATACCGTGTAGCAGTTGCCTAGTTATCACACCTTCCTCATGAACACTGTTGACCTACTGAAATTCAGGTTCTTGTGGGGTCGCTAAACTGCCTTGAATTCTCTACAGCAAAGGTACTGTTGTGTAACCATCCCAATCCGAGAAGGTTTATCAATGGTTGTAGTAGACAAAGAGTGTTGGACCCTTGAAGTTATCTTTATAGAATTTTTAATAATAAACTGCAAAGACATAGTTTGTAAGTTTCTCTCTCAAGTTTTCTCACTTTTCTCCTCACATATTCTCTCTGCTCATGCTCTCTCTGAGCCTTCCCCAAGGTGACACGGCCATTTTACCACCTCCCAAGTCCAGGTATGCCAACCTATACATGCACACATCCACTGGGCCTGGTGTATATAATCACAGGGAGGATGCAATACCATACATGCTGGTCATAGAGGCTTATGGCAGAGGGCAAAAACCCTGAAAGCTCAATTTACCCTACAGATACAAACATCCACAGAAGTGACATTAAAAAGGAGACAATTGTCACATTTTAGTAACTGACAAATTTTCTAATCCACCCTAGATATCTAACACCAGATATTTTTCATTCTAGCTTTTTTTAAGACAGAAATCTGATCAAGTAGTACAAATGGTTAAAAGAAAATTAAAGGATTTTACAAAAGAAACATGTGAAATGGAGCAGCTTAGCAGACAAATGAAAACAGCTCCCTCACGGGAAAAGAATGGCTTTTGTTTCACTTACCCAAGCTCAACATACAGACATTTAAGAAAATCTGTCCCCAAATGGCCATTGCTTTCCTCATGACAAAAGATCCTAAATATTTTTTGTTTGTGGGGAAAAAAATGCCCTACTAACAAAAAACAGTTGTAGACATTTTGTAATTCTTTTTAGAAAAAATAACCGAAGACACGTAGTCTAATTCACTGCAGCTGAAATTTCATTTACTAACTAACCACACTAATGAGCTGCTGCCCAGGGACTTCTAATTAGATTCACTGTATTTCTGTCACTGACATTAATTTCCTTCAACTTCTAGAAAAAGTTTGATGTTTTCTGGATTTTTAAGCAGAAAATATTTAAGGATTTCAACAGTTTTTAATGATTCCTAATTTTTTAACTGTGCAGTTTTATGGTATAACATGTTTCTGAATTGAAAAAATACAATGTTGACATTCATATACTTGTCAATAGTTATTTTATCGAGATGCCTGGTAAATTTGTATTTGAAACTGATGTTCATTATATTGTTTTTATTCCTTATGTACACTTTAGGGTTAGGTCAGAAGATTAAATCCATGTCACCATCAAGTCATATTCATTCAAGGGACTTTCAGCAGATTAGCTTCCAACTAGTTTTCTACTTACTAATTTCACAATTTAAAATAAAATGTTGCTTTGCTACTATTTTAGTATAATTGTATCACACTGAACTTTCTGCATTATTCTCAGCAGGAAATTGAAAATTGTACTTTCCAAATGAATCTTAAATGCATCTTCTATTACATGATGGAATAAATAAACACAAGACAAACATTGCCTCGTTTATAAACACCAGATTTGCAAAGAACCAATAGTTATAAATGGCCACAGCTGCCCTGCCCCACACCCAGGCCACGTGCCATCCCCACTCTGCAAGCCATTGTGAAGAACTCAGAACTTTTAGAAGCAATATATGTACCACAGCATCCCAGTCCATTGGGTTTTAGCAGTTAAAAGAATGTCCAAGCCCTTGGGTGTATTTTACAGGTTTTAAAGCTCTCAGGGAACCAGGTACACAGGCACAGCTGGCCAGCTAGGCAACAGGAGCAGGGAGGGGTGAGGGTGGGAGGCAAGCAAAGCCCCACCCCCAACCCAACCCCCTGAGGCCACCAGGAATCTTCCTGTTCTTCTGGCCTCTTTTTCTGTGCTGGACTTATGCTCTCTCCCTAAGGTGACACTGCCCCCCCCACCTTGTAGGTCCAGGTGTGTTCACTTACACATGCGCATACCCACTGGGCTAGGTATGTACAATCACAGGGGAGGGCAAAATACCACAGGTGCTAGTCATAGGAGCCAATGGCAAATGTGTATAAAAACCCTGAAAATTCATTTACCCCACATTTTGGAATCTAATGTAACAGACCTAGAAGGTGATACAGTGGAGTCCACTCTGTGGTGTCCACTCCCTTCTCAAAAGTATCTCCCAAAATAGATAAATAATAATAATAAGTGTCTCCCACTGCACAGCGCTAAAAGTTCCACATATCTCTTTATATTTTTTGTTTGTTTTTCATACATCTCTTTATCACAGCGTCAAATATTCTTCAAATTACAAATCTCTTTGATTTAACGAGCTTCTTTAAAATGCAAATGACTCCCAGGGAGGTAATTATAGTCTTTCATTAATTAAGTCAGATTGCATCCCTTTTAATACCCAGCTAATGTTATCAGGAGTGAGGGATTCTTTAGCCGTGGCAGCAGCTGTACACAAGGGCACAAGGGGCAGCTATCGGGGTGGTCATGATGGCAGGCACTGACTCAGAGCCAGGCCCCCAGTGAAGACCTCAGTCTCACTTCCTTTAATACTTTCAAACACCCTCTGGGAAGAAGCAAAAAAATTCAGAGAGCAATGTAGTGGTGCTCAAAGTGTGGTCCCCAGACCAGCAGCATCCGCATCACCTGGGGGAATGTTACAATGAAGGTTCTCAGGCCTGTCATTTGGTTTACTGACCCCGAACTCTGAGGATTCAGCAGCCTGGTGCAATTCATTCTCCAGATGATGTTGGTGTTTACTAAATTTGTAAACCACTGGGCTACAGATCTATAGAGGTGTCACATACAAACATACTAAAGCATCCTCAAACACACATGCACACACACACACATTAAATAGGTAAGTTTCCAACTAATTTATAAAAGAATACAGTCTAGGCAGAAGGTGGACAGAGTGAACATCTCAGAACTGCTGTGCAAGCCCTGGAACCCAAACATTCATTGGGGCACGCAGTCATAAGAGCTAACTCCATGCTCCACAATAGCCCACTCTTTCCAAAACACTCAAGCAACTCTATTAATAAGGGAAATGGTAGCTGATATCTGACCTTTCCTACTTCTTAGGATAAACTCAACAACAATATTTTCAGACCCAGGAGGAAAAACTAAATCAATCTTTGATTTGAAGACATTTTTGGCATGATTTCCCTGTTCCCAGAGAGGGCAAATAGAAACTTACTGTCCCACATATTGCTAGCAGCATCCTGATTTCACACACACGTAAGTCAGACTCAAGAGGTTGACTAAGTAGTCCAATAAATAGTTCAGGAAAGAAAAATGGCACCCCCTAGCCTAGAGATGCTCAAGATCAACTCGAAAATTCAACGCAACCACCTAAGATTAAGAGAAAGGGTAGGTGGGTAGTTTGGGAGCATGAAGCATTTCAGAGGGTGCAGTCTGTAACCCCAGCAGTTAGTTTAAAGCATAAAGATAGTGCGGAGCACAAGTTAGGGTAGAGCTGGAACAAACTCTCCCACTCATAACTTAACTGGGTCAGTCCTATGCTTCATCTTTGTTCTTTTCACAATGCAACTCTTTACTCTCATGACCTAGAAGTGAGCCCTGTCCTCCTGGTATATATAGTGTTGCTAGCCAGTGTGAATCCCAGGAATTTGGGGAGTGGTTGGAGACCAGAGCCAATATTTAAAATGCATCCTGATAAAATTAGACTCTGAGATACCACCAAACAATTAAAAAACAAAGCTTTGGAAATAAAATCTACATGTGTCATCACTCACTAATTTTCTTCTACAGTTATGTATCTCAAGCTGGCATTTCTCATGTTGGCCTTCAGATGGACTCTCCACACTGCTCTATACCCACTGCTTTATCTGGGCTCACTGGACCCTGGCTTCCAACGGGAATCAATGCTTGGGAGGCAATAACAGTAGATCAAAGAATGGGAGGAATCTGAATATATGTCCCTTCATCCCTGCCTGCTGTGGGTTTGCCAGTAGCTGCACTCCTTTATCACCACCCAAGCTGCTAGGAGACAAGCCCTCCCAGTGGCTGCAACTCTCAAGATCTGGTAACAGCTCCTGGGGCTGGTCTGGAAACCTTCTGTCCGAAGGGTGTTAAGAACTTTCCCTCTTGCAGTCCTGGGCACTTGAGACTCCCCAAACCTGTCCACACTTCCATAAGTAGTCCCATCACTGAACTGTGCCCAGAGTGAGCCATTGCTTCCAACTGAGAGTCTGAGTGATGCCGACCACAATCTTGGGTTTATAATTATAATGCTTTCCATCAGATTCTTATAAGCTTTTATTTTAATGACTCTACTTACAGCATACATTTGCATCATGCCACGAATTCAAAAGTCACACCCCTTCATGAAGTCTATATAATTCATGTCAAACACTTAGGATGATAAGTGCTCAGTAAGTGGCAATGATATTATCACTATCATCATTGTTATTATTGACAAGTTAAAGTTTATTATTAGATTTAAAGGCAATAAACATAATTTAAAGCAAGGCAGGTTTTGAATTACAAAAATGAGCTTTTTAATTATTACCAGGTCCAGCAATGAAGCAGCCTTATAAATACAACTTACGAAGTACTTTAATATCTGTGATCTATCAGGTATTTTTGTTCAAATGTGGTAACTCAGGCTCAGGGGGCTTTGAAGCATTTACCCAACAGTACAGCTATTGAAAATTGGCATTATGGTGAAATCTGCCTGTAGAACCAGGTTCTGCAAGCAGGACCCAAGAAATCACACTAGAGAGAGCTGATAAAGGGGCAGTAAGGAAAAATAAATGGCTTGTGCAATCCACTATGTTGGGTTGGCACCCCCCTACCCCAAAATAACCTGACTCCAACATTAGGTGTAGCTCTGGTCTGCCACATTATAACATCTTGTCGCGGAAAGAGAAAATAAAGTGGAGGCAGGTTAATGCTTCAATAGAATATCATATTCAGTAGATGACCAGGACTGTAAGGGAGGGAAGACACTGAGAGGAGCAATGTGATGGAGTCATGATGAAATGCATGCTTCTTAAATATCTGGCCACAGTCAAGAGCCACCTGGGAGAGAATGAGTAATCCATGGCAAACAACCCAGCAGAGTAGAGAGGGAGGGAGTGCATAAAACAGTAGTAAGTCATGGCCTCTTTTCATCTTAAATCTTCCTAAACAACAGTGGGAAAGAGCTATATGGGTAATAATGCAAAATTGATCGAGTGGCTTGTCCTTCACATTGGCTTGATTCTCTCATCTGCATGTCCAAATGTTATGAAGGTCTCAGAAATTATGATGCATGTCATGAAATTTACACTTGACAAATAATTATCAAGAAGGGCAATTGTCTTAATGAACACATGGTAATGGGGGAGGACTTGGTGCTTAGCCTAACATTTGATTTTGTTAATATGAATAATATATTAATAAGTGAACAACTTGGATTCCATCCAAACCACTCTACGATAAGTGCTTTGCAAAAACTTACCAATGGTATTTACTTCTATAAATAACAATCATAATTGGAATAGTTTTCTAGATGCATCAGTTTATATCTTATGACAAATACCTTTTCAAGATCTTTATCATTTCAAGCATTTTAGAAGTGACCCACTGAATCAGATGGTTGGGGATTAGTGTCTGGATGAGACAGAAGTTCAGACCTAAGCTGAGTCTGAAGGATATGTAGAACAGGGGCAGGTAGAATGGAGAGGTACTCAGTCCTGCAGATGAGATACGGTAAAATACTGATGATGGAGTCTGAGACAGTTTGGGTTCTGAAAGAGACTGAAGAGATCTCAAACTGTCATACATCTATCCAAGTACAAGAGGTCTAATGGAGACTTAAATGGAGGCAGCGTGGTAGAAAGAATATAGAGTTCAGGCAAGACACACTTGGCTTCAAGTTCTGGCACATCTGCCAACTTGTTTAATGACCTTGAGTAAACTCCTTAGCCTCGTAGGTCTATTTATTCATTTGCAAAGAGCAGCTGTAATATATTCTTGAAGAAGTTCTTGAAGTCTACTGTTACCCTTGTTGACTCCCCTACAGCCTCGACACAGCCTTTTCATGGGTGAATATGTGCCATTTAAGGTGAACTGGGAGGTCCAGCAGCCTCTTCCAGAACCCAAAAAGTCTGACACTTCACATCAGCATTTCTCTTTGATAGGTCTTTTCCTTCCCATTCCACCTGCCCATATTCTATATGTCCTTTAAGACTGGGCTCAGTCTCATTTCCCCAACAAGGTTTTTTTTTTGCCACTCTCAGTCAAATAATATCTTCTAGCCTTTAACCTTTCAAGTCATTCTTAGTTGAACCTGTGTGCTGTAGCATTTAACCATAGACTATGACATAGCCTATTTTACCTGTCACATGACATAGCACGATATAGTGAAGTTCTAACCCTTCTAAAACTAACTGTAACCTTGAGTAAGCCATTTAATCTCGCTGAGTCATTTTTCTTCAGATGTGTTTTGTCCAAAGTTCTCTCTAGTTTGAGTAATACTTTTTCCATGTCATAAGCCTTGCCCCCTAAAGAAAAATACATTGCTCAAAGATTTATATTTTTGTTTATTCTCCAAAATATCAGAAAAGAAATAGCCATAAATACACACTCATCATTAGTTTGACTGATTGACCAATATATAGGTATCAAATGATAAAAGATAAATAGCATCAAATTGCTTGAAGGATAGGATGTGTAAGAGACCTAATGAAAACATTGTAGTTGAGATGAGTAACCAGCTGTATTGGAAAAAATTATTTCATCTACAATGAAAAATCAACTTAGAGTGACTCATTTGCTTTAAAGTTCAAAATATCAGCCATTTTCAATGAAGGTAAATAAACAACTGACATAAAACTCCTAACAAAAAGGTAAGCATATGTTTGGCTTATTGATTATATAGATGAGCACCCAACTTTATTTGCAGGGGATGAAAACAAATCATTCAAAAATACCAGGAAATGATCTATTTCTAACATTCAACCAAAACTGAGGCAACATGTAACTTAAAAAAATATTCTCTCTAGTAAGCTTCTGTATCAATTTTTCTCTCTGTGACTTAAGTTGTACTTTAAAAATAATCAAAGTTGTACACTTTATACTTAGATGTCAATTATATCTCAATAAAAATTTTTTTCAAGAATGAAAGAATGTACAGGTAATTAGGGTTCAAGTTTTGTTTTGAGTAAAAACCCTGTTTCTCCAAAAGGAAGCTAAAACTTGATTCACTTAATCCCTAGGCTACTTCCAAAACTATTCATGAGTCCTGACCTTCCATTTTGCTCTTTCAGGTCAATAAATACTTTCATCTTAATTCCCACATGGCAAGCAGCATCAAATAATAAGTGATGATAGACATAATTATATTGATAAGGAAGGTTAATGAGAAAGACTTTAGATCATTCCAGTGAATAATGGTACATCACAACTATATGAAAATTATTTCTTATTTTTTTATGTATCCAGTATAGATCCAGCAGAAAATATGTATTCAGGTTTTATGTATCCAGCAAAAAATAAGGAAAATGGAAGATTTTTAGAGATCATCTATCTTCATAAATACATAGTCTCTTTCAAAAAATTCCCAATTATTTTTAACACAAATATTGTGAAATATGATACTGAAGGAAATGATAAACTTCCTAAAATATCTTTTGTAGAGTTTATCATATTTATTTTTACCATTGATAAAGACTAAAATCTATAATCCTTGCATTTTAACAAATCAGCATGAGTATATCTTTAATTATTGTTCTTTATAAATACATTATAAAAACACTTTACATGTTACCTCTTTTTATAAATATAACACCATGAAATTCATTATTTTAAAGTGTACAATTCAATGGTTCTAGCATATTCCAAGTAAAACAACTCTCTGGTAGCCTCCCCAAAAGACATGGAACCTGTGAATGTAACCTTAAGATTGTAGTTAATTGCAGACATAGTTAAGGATCTCAAGAGGAAATCATCCTGGACTATCTGAGCAAACCCTAAATCCAATTATAAGTGTTTTTACAAGACACAAAGGAGGAGAAATACACAGGAGAAGATGATGTGAGGATGGAGGCAGAACTGGGAATAATGTGTCCACAAGACAAGGAATGTCAAGAATTACCAGCAACCAGCAACAGCTGAAAGAGGCAGTGAGCAGATTCTTCTCCCTCAGAGCTACAAAGAATGAACATTGCTCACATCTTGATTTCAGACTTCTGGTCTCCAGAACTGTGAGAGAATAAATTTCTATTGTTTTAAGTCACCAAATTTATATTTATTTCCTATTCAGTCCTCTGAAGCAAGTATAAATCCTCATCACTATCTCATTCCAGAAAATGTTCATCACCTCCCCAAAAAACCCCATTAGTGGACCTCCCATTCCCCATGGTCAACTATCACTAATCTATTTTCTGTCTCTATGAATCTGCCTATTTCTAAACATTTGATCTAAATGGAACATTTGATATAAACATTTGATGTAAATGACCTACTGTGGCTTCTTTTAATTAACATATTTTCAGAGTTCACCCATGTTGTAGCATGTGCTATTATTTCATTCCTTTTTTAATTAAATATCATTCTATTATTTATTCATTACTGATGACTTATTGTTTTCACTTTGAGGGTATTGTAAATAATGTATAATCATCATTCATGTACAAGTTTTGTATTTGCATGTCTTTGTATTTACTAAAGACATGTATATATATATATGCATATATATGTGTGTATATATATGTATACCCCAGCTCTTGACTATTTATATATCCAGTTTATCTCGAATATTGATCACAGTATCACTTCACAATCCTTATACTCCTATAGAATTGATAATGATGTCCTCTTTCATTCTAAATTTTAGTCATTTGATTTTTCTTTTTCCCTTGGTCAAACTAGTCTAAAACTTTCAACATTGTCAATCTTTTCAAAGTTTTGGTTTTGCTGATTTTTAGTTTCATTGATTTCCTTAATAGTTTTTCTATTTTTAATCTCATTATTTCAACCCAAAACTTGACTAATCCCTTTCATATGCTTATTTGAGACTTAGCTGGCTCTTCTATACCTTTTTATTGTGCAAAGTCTGGTCTTTGATTTGAGATAATTTCTGTTAATCTAGGCATTTATATCTATAAATTTCTAAGTACTATTTTAACTAAGTTTTACTCTGCTTTTTGTTTTCATTTGTAATGAACTATTTTCTCATATCCTTTGTGATTTCTCCTTCATCTATTAATTATTTAAGAATGTATTGTTTGAATTCTCCTTTATGTATATGTCAAAGTTCTTTATTCCTGGTTTCATTCTGTTGTAATTATAGGACACATCTTATGTGACTTTCATTCTCTTAAATTAATTGATATGTGATTGATAACCTAATATATGACTTATCCTAAAGAATATTCACTGCAGTTGAAGAAAATGTGCATACTATTTGTAGGTAGACTATCCTATAGTGTAGATATGGATGATTTTTAGCAGGTCTTCTATTTCCTTATGGGTCTTCTTTTTTAGTTTGCTATCCATTATTGAACTGTCTACTTCTTCCTTCAATTCAATCACTGTTTTCTTCATTTTGGAGCTCTTTACTAAGCATATACATATTTATAATTGCTTATTATCTTTACAGATTAACCTTTTAATCACTATAAAGCTATTATCTTTGTAAGTTATAACAAGTATTGTGTTAAAGTCTACTTTGTCTGCCAATTAGGATGGACAATTCAGCTCTCCTTTGGTTACTGTTTGTGTGACATAGCTTTTTCTTTTTATTTCCAATTTGTTTGTTTTTGAATCTGAAGAGTGTCTCTTGTTGACAACGTTAAGTTGAAGCATGTCTTTTTATCCATTTTGCCACTCTCAGCCTTTTAATCGATTATTTTAATGTAATTAATGATAAGGTAGGATTTATATTTTCCCTTTTGGTATTTGTTTTCTGCATGTTTTATGTCTTTTTTTATTCCTCTTATAATCCATTTCTTATGTGTGAAATATTTTGTCTGGTTTGACAAAACTGGAAACAGGAGGATGAAAGTAAGAATGTTAAAATACCATAAAGCTCGATGTTCTAAATGCTTGATTTGTTGTGAATTTCAAGGGTTGTGGAAAATTTGATTTTGACAGTTTTGCCAGTATGCTTATTTATTTTTTGGAGAAATGGATTTTCAAAGGTCTTTATCTGAAGAAATAGATATTCAAAGGTCTCTATCTGCCATTCCTGCAGATGTCACCATTATCTCTTTTGATCCTTAGAATAAACTCATAAATAAATAGGCCATAATTACTATTATTACTATCCACATTCATTTTATAGACAAAGTAATTAAGTACATAAGTTTGCTGCCATGACAAATTTCCAGAAACTTAGCAGCTTAAAACAACACAAGTTTATTACCAAAAGTTCTATTTGTCAGAGGTCTGACATGGGTCCCACCAGGCTAATATCAAGGTGTTGGCAGAGCTGCATTTCTTTATGGAGTCTCTAAGAAATAATCTATTTCCTAGATCATTCGAGTTGTTGGCAGAATTCTGTTCCTTTTAGTTATAAGACTGACTTCCCTATTTCCTTGCTGGCTGTCAACTGAGGACTGTTCCCATTTTCTACAGGCCACCCACACTGCTTGGCTGGTGGCCAGTTCCCTCCATTTTCAAAGTCAATCATGGATGGTGGCTCAAGTCTCTCTCACACTTCAAATCTCTCCTGCCTTTAATTCCATCCTCCAATGACTCTGATCTATGATTCTACCTTCCTCTTCTACTCTAGGATGTTTAATTCAGAAGGCTCTTCCTATTTTATGGTTTTTAACCCTAATTCTTTTGCAAATATCTTTTTCCATGTAATTTAACATAGGATATGTTCCAGAGACTAGCAGCTAGACATTAGGGTGGAGTTGAAGGGAGGTTCAGTATTCCACCTTCTATATTAGAACACTCAAAATATGTGAAAATGCTAAGAAATGACACAACTAGGACTAAAACACATGTCCCCTTTAGAATCCCTCTGGAATTCTCTTTCTACCATATCTTTGATGTACAGTGACAAACTAACCAAATAAACTGCCTACATAATCTATTCATGAGCATTCTGGACAGTCTGACACTTTTGAATCTAGAATAATACATTACTATAGTTTGAAATGCACATCTGAGTTCAGCACCATGATCTCATGAGTAAGGAAAATAATGCCCAAGGAAGATGAGGTCCCATTCTCAGTTCCTAAAAAAAAACAAAACCACAACTCTCCTGATTTCAGCTCATGTGATTTTTGTCATCTGCTTAAATTAACCTTATTAATACTCAACTAGTAACAGGCATGCAAAATTTAGCCCAGAAAATTTATATTATCTTTGTATTATCAACTCCATCCAGCCATCCATGCCTTTTTAACTTCTTCCCATCCAAATTTTATGACTTAAACTTCTTCTTATAACTACCCTAAGCCTCTATATGAACACAGATTTTTTTATATAGCTTCCACCCCACAAAAGGATTGAAGAAAACATACACACAAATATATATATGTTATATATATATATTTCACTTATTTTCTGTGTGCTGATTGATTTATTTTAATCTATCCTTATCCTCTAAGTATTATCTCCAAATATTTATAACAAACCAGTGAGAAAGATAAGTACTCACACCACTGCTCCATACTTCACCCCTCCACCCTGAATTAATCAGTTTCTCTGAGATGGAGAGTGGTGAGATATCCAATTAATTGAGGCTGCTGCCTTAAGTAGACCCATCTCAAGGAGATCATGCCAAGCCTGTAGTATGGTCCATTCATAGTCACTTGTACTCATAGAGCAGGACAACAAAACCATTTCTACTAGACTTTAAATGTATATGTTTTTTCACACTATATTAACCATAATGCACTTTTCTGTAGGTTAATAATAGAATCAATATGTTTAGAGCAGATGACCCTGGTCATCTAACCCCCCTTCCCCAACCTACTCAGCCCAAGCTCTGCCCATATCATTGCTCTCTTCCTCTAATATCATCTAGAGCCCCCCCTTATAATTACCTATCCTCCTCATTGCTAATGGAGCCCCTATCCCCTACCTCACAAAAATTATCTCATCTTCTACTTTCATCTCACCTTCCTGCATATTTCAGTGCTATCAAAACCAACAAATTTGAGTGACTGGGTATGGTGGTGCATGCCTGTAGGAGGCAGCCTAGGAAGCCACGACCGGGGGGGGGGGGCAGGGATCACAGTTCGAGTCCCGCCAGGGGCACATAGCAAGACCTACTCCCCCAAAAAATAGCTGGGCGTGGTGGTGTGTGCCTGTAATCCCAGCTACCTGGGAAGCTGAGACTGGGGATTGCTTGAGTCTGTGGTACCCTGGGCAACATGAGCCTACGGTCCCAAGGGCAAAAATAGTGAGACCTAGTCTCAAAAAAAAAAAAAAAAAAATTGCGACATTGTCATTGTGCCTTTCCCTTTCCACAGGTTAGTTTACAAAATCTTTATACATTTGATTCCCTTTTCTTCCTCGAAAGAACGAAAGCCTCTTTTTCTATTTGGGGTTAACATTTCTGCTTGTAAATCACATCACTCTCTTCCATTTCCCTTTCCCATAACATGTACTTTTCCCATTAATCCCTACTTTGCCTTTGGTCTCCTTCTTTTTGCTTTTTAAAACTGTTCCATGATTGATAGACAGATGGAGTCTTTTCCTTTCTCCATCCTGTGTTAAGAAGTTTCTCAGAAATAAATCAAATTATCTTCCTTTTCTTTGCAGTTAATCAATCCTTTGTAATATGGCTCCTATTTTCAGCTATTTTATTGATATTGCACATTCAGACATTTACATAATTACTTCCTAACCACGAAGTAATTTTTTATTCATTTTTCTCCTTCTTCCACCACCAAACTTAAGCAATTTCCAATTCCTAAGCATCCACTCCTTTTAAAGTTCCTAATTCTTATGTCCTCCTTCTTCTTCTTATCATAATTAACCTACAACCAATCAAATACACACTATCCTTTCTAACCTGGAGTTTACTTCTTCTAACTATTGAAATGCTACTTCTACTTTAAAAACCTTTCAAGAATGCCCACAGTTTAAAAATCAGTGCTATATCTCCCCTATTTTTGAATTCTCCAGAAGTACCTATTACTACTATCACCTTAAGTGTATCACACATCAGGTATTTAGTCAAAGTCAATAGACTCTTGACTAGTCTATTGACTAGTATAAGGGGAGGTCCCCTCTAAATCACTATTCTTAGCAATAAAAAAAAAAACTGCCCTGAAAGAGAAATCTCTTATAGGACATCCATAGTGTGTAAACTACTTGTAGACTGCTAAGAATCAGGAGCCCGGCATCTGCTAGTTTATTGCCATCAAGCCCTGAACATTCTTTCATCCCAACATCTCACCCCTGTTGTATCTGACAAATATTTTTAAGTTTCCAAATAACACAGAAGTGAAATTTTTTTTACAATGCTACATGTTAAAAGTTTTTAAAAAATTGCTAACTGGCCTAACACAGCACCATAGACAGCTGGAATAAATATAATTAAGCATTGGTTACCACATGGAAAAAGACTCTGTAAGAGTCACATTATTTCTGTATACTATTTCTGTTTTGGCCACTGATTTGCCTCATGACTATCCTGTAAAGTAAGTGGAACCAAAATGGCAAAAACATTGGAATTGGCACTATGGCAATTTTCTGTATAAACAAGTTTATACAATCTAGCTTTGCAAGCCTGAGGATAGTCTGATTTTTAAAAATGAGGTGGTCCTTAACTAAAAACATGCTTTTGTTATTCAGGATTTTCTAGTGTTTTGGAAATGAATTATTCAATGCCCATAATAGCATAATGAAAAAAAGATGAAGATTTTTTAAAGACACCTACATTCAGCATATCCTACAATCATGATTCTTTAACTATTCTATAGCTCTGTAAAACACAACTTTATTAGGAGACATCATCATAATATTCACCTTGTAATCATAATATCTATCCTCAAAAATGCCTAAAAGCTACTTAGTAATAATCTGTAGACAAACAAAAATTATTCCCCAAAAACCACAATTCGAATAACTCGTTTTGAAACACCAAAACTCTTAAACTTGAGAAAAATTGAGGATACTTGGAAAATGTTTAATTAACTAAAAGAACTAAAATTAAACATACGCTGCTTCTCCCTACTTCTACTTCCTCTTTATTGAGACATCTTGGGCAATCAGCTTATGAAATTAATCATATCTGAGCTTTATTATTCATGTGACCAATCTAAGAGTAGGAAGGGATTTTAAGATGGCATAAGCTGATACATTCTGAAAACTGAACATATACAGAGAAATGCAGGTATTTCATTTTGGCAAAACTGTGAGTTTCAAGGCTTAGCACTGAGTCCCAAGTCATCAGTTCCAAGTCACCCCTTCTGAAGGTCATTCAAGAGCTGTACTTCCCTGCCGCTTCCTCAACCAGACAAACACACACACACTCATACACACACACACACACACACACACATACACACACACAGCACTTTGGAGTTGACTGAAGTATAAAAGTCATGGACTTTAGAGTCAGATAGTCATGTTCAATTCTTGGTTCCACAGCTCATAGTGCTCTGACCTTGGCTGAGTTCAGGGTCTTCACCTGCACAAAGGAGTCACTATCAACCTCAAAGTGTTTGCCAAACAAAATGAGATAATGTCAGAGACACTTCATACTTTTTTCTGTCCTCTTTGGAAAAACAGTGGAACAACTAGGAAAGGACAATTCCCAGCATCAGAGGGTTAACGATGAGAAGTGGTTCTATCTGCATCCTGTCCTAGACAGCCCATCAGCCCCACTAATGGGAGTTAAAACAGTTGCTGCCTCTTCCTCAGCTGTGTAATGCTTTCTGGACAGCCTGAGAGGCCCATTATCTGCAGTCCCGACTTCTGTTCCGTCTGGCCATAATGACTTCTTAGCACAACAGCAGGCCACGGCCTTCCAGTTCCTAAGGCACTGCTGTACATTTGAAGCCAAAGACAAATTGTCACCCACCAGAGACAATCTGTGGGTAGTTACCCACTGACAGCCGGAACAGTTCTTAGAGTGTGTCCACTAAGACAAGGGTGCTCTCAAAGGGGAGCCCAAGATAATGAAATATAATAGACGGTTGTCTCTGTTGAGAAAGTGGGAGTCCAGCATCCCCAAGACTCTCTGATGTGGACATCAGGTGGAAGGACTTTCTGGCCTCTGACTGGTTGTTTCACAATCTGCCTACAGAACCCAAGGACAAAAAAAATGAGTATGTTCCGTAAAAGGTTACAAAACTTTGATTCTGGAAATCTATGCCCAGGTGTGATAATTAACTTAGATTCATGAACATTTTCCCTTTATTCTTTTTATCTTTATCTCACTGGTTTTAGCTTCTATGTGCCATCAAATTCAGTTTAGTTGTAGAAAAGATGTAAATTCTAAATAAAAAAATAAAACTAATAGGATAATAAATTAAGGACTTCTATCTGATTTGAGCAGATCACAAAAGAACTCTTAATACAACTCTTGGAAGGATTCTCTTCCCCAAATTATGGGAGATATAACATGTTCACTTCATGGTATGATGTGTTAAATTAACACTAATTAAAAGGAAAACAAGCATTTAGCTGTAGTTATAAAATGGAAACAAATGGATTTTTAAAAACTAATTTGAAAGTAGAAATAAAACCTCTCCTATAGTTATAGTTAACTAAAACATTTCCTCAATCTCCTGTTAAATTCAAAGTAGGTGTCAAATTTATTAAACAGAATCTGTCAACAACAACAAAAACATGTATGGTATAAAAACATTCACCTGCTAAAACTGTCAAATACTGAATGAGTTTAAGCATAGCAACCATTTTTAGAAAGTTATTTAGCTTTATTTTTAAATAACAGAAAATGTTCATTTCTGCTATTCATTTCTGAGAATTTATCCTAAAGAAATAACCCCAAACTCAAGAAGAAAATACACAGAAAAACAACCAAAAAATGGAAACAAATAAAAAGTACCCTATTATAGGGAAATCATTACATAAATTATGATTTGTATCTGTGATGAAAAAGACTTAATCTTAAAACTTTTTAATGACACAAGAGAATATAACTGAAAATAGGCATAATTTAAAGTACATACACAGTATAAGACCCACTGTGTAAAATAAACAGGTGAGCACAAAAATGCTAGTAGTAAGAGTTACTGGTAATTTTAACGTCCCTACAATTCTTTCCTAAAATTTCTAAGTTAACTTTATGAATAGATATTATGTTTATAATTTGGAAAACTAACATACCTTATTGATGAAAAATAAATAAATAAGCGGAGCTATGTTGCAAAGAAAAAGATCACTTTTTACTGTTGACATACCTGTGCAACCTTGATGAGCACACATCTTGCTTCCAGCAGAGAAGTGATCCAGCAGAGAAAGAAGTCAGATACATGAATGATCTGGTTCTAAGTACCACCCAACGGAGAAGGGAGAGTTGACCCCCAGGTAGAAGGTCAGCTCCAAACCACAAAGTCCCACAGGGTAGAGTCTGTAGGATTGTCAGCCGGTCTGATTTGCTCAGGAAAGATACAGCATTGTTCAGAGCCCAACTGTGACCAGAAAACAAATCAAATCATGCCATTGAAACTGATCAAAAGTCACACAAACAACTAGGTGGATAAAAACATTAAAAATGTTTATAACTACATTGTAGCAGAAAATAGAGGTTGAACATATTAAACACAAGTGTGGAAGACATAAAAAGACTCAAAGAGAACTTCTAGAGATCAAAATTACAATGTCAACAGAAAAAAATAGTGGAATGGAATTAATGGCTCATTAAACACTGCAGGGAGTAAAAGATTATTAAACTTGAAGACATAGCAATAAAAACTAACATGAAATGCACATGAAAAACATAAATTGCAGCTGGGCATGGTGGCACATGCCTGTAAGCGGCAGCCTACGAAACCACAGCAGGGACCAGGGATTGTGGTTTGAGTTCCGCTCAGAGCAACATAGCGAGATCTAGTTCCAAAAAAAAATAGCTGGGGGTGGTGTCGCGCGCCTGTAATCCCAACTACCTGGGAAGCTTAGGCTGGGGATTGCTTAAGTCTGTGGTACCAGGGGCAACAGGAGCCTGCAGTTCCACGGGCAAAAATAGCTAGACCTAGTCTCAAAAAAATAATTATATATATATATATATATATATATAATTAGATTCCTCTGAAAGAAAGAAAAGAGACAAAATAAAATATGAAGAAATGAGTCAAAATTATTTCAAACTGGATGAAATATATATGATCAGATCCACATTGTTAAAAAGTAGTTCAATAACCCTCAATACACAAGAAAATCGAAGAAAACTATGCCAAAGCATAACATATTTGAGTTGTTTAAAACAACAATGAAGAGGGGGAAAATTAAGCAGATAGGGTAAAAATGATATGTTACATGCAGAAGGACAAAGATAAAAGAACTACAGATTTCTTGTTTCAAGTAATACAAACTAAAAGACAGTGGAGCTGTAATTTATACATCAACTTAGAATACTATACACAACAAAAATATTTTTAATATAGAAACCAAATAAAAACCTTTTTTAAATATGCAAAAGCTGGAAGAATTTATCACCAGTATACTCAGAGAAAAGGAAAGTGATACCACAAAAAGTACAGACTTAACCAAAGAAAAAAAATACAGTGACACAAGGATTAACATAAAATGTGAATGTTTTCTTATTTCTAACCCTATTTTTAAAAAGACTACTTCAAGAAGAATCATAATAATGTTAGGTTATAGCATATGTACAATTAAAATGCAAGACATAACTAGCACAAAGTCTATGAGGAGAGAAATGAAAATATACTATTACAAAGTTCTTGTAATCTAAATAACTGGCATCTACTAGATGAATGGTGTATCACTAACTTATCCTGTACACACTAAAGCAACCACTAAAAACTCAAAGCCTACAAAGTTAAAATGGGTTCATAAAATTATTCAATTCAAATAGAGGAAATAAAAGATAGTTGAATAAAATAGAAACAAAAAATGAGTAAGTGAATTTAAATACAACTCTAGCAAAAAGACATTAAATATAAATGTGTTAATAAAAGGAAATGATTAAAGTAAAATAATTATAAATTTCAGAGACATTTGAAAGATAATAAACTATTATGAACAACTTTATAACAATATATTTGATAACTTAGATGAAACTATTAAATTCCTTATAAGATACAAAACCAAAGCCCACTGAAGAATAGATTATCTAAAGAAATAAAGAAATAGATTAGAAGTAGAAATAGATTATATTTTAGTGCATATATAGTGCATATTCTCTTATCTACTAAAGAAGTTGCGTTTGTAGTTAAAAAATACCCACAAAAGAAGTTCCAGGCCCAAATGTCTTTGCTGATGAATTTTACCAAACACTTATGAAAAAAATAAGACTAACTCTATATAAATTGGTCTTATATAAAGTCTACATAAATTGATCTTAATTCTATATAAATTCCTAAAGAAACCTGTAAATAGGAAAACATTCCAAACAGAAAACACACTCCTGCCAAAAGGGGATAAATAAAAGGGGATAAATTACAAGTTCCAGATTTGCTACCAACCAAAGTCACTCCAATGAAAACAGTCTCAAAAAAAACACAGTAAAACAGGACATAAAAAACAACCTAAAGAAAAGGAGGAAAAGAAGCCATATTCCATTAGAGCAGCAAAACTGATATCACAATCTTACAAATACAAAAAGTAATATAAGCTGATAGCACTTATGAATATAAAATTCATGATATTTTGCTAAAATTTTAACATTTATAAAATTTTGCAAAAAATTATAAAATTTTATAAATGTTTGTTAAAATTTTAGCAAAATGAGTCCGGCATATATAAAGGAAATACCATAACTGAGCGAACTTCATACTAGGATTGGTTTAATATTCAAAAAATCAACTAATATAATTATCCATATTAATAGGCTAAAAGATGAAAGTCATACCATCTCAAACTCTACATTTCTAGATATAGAAAAAACATTTAACAAAATCCAACATCCACTCATTAAAGTATCTCGAAAAACTTTTCCAACTTGATAAAGGGCATCTAAAATTAGAACTGCAGTGAACACTCTATTTAATGGAAATATTTTCTTCCTAAATCAGAAACACAGTAAAGAAGAAGTTAAAGCATTTTCATTAGCAAACATGATAAAATATAAAATCTTACATAACCCATGAAAAAGCTAGTGGGATGACAGCTGAGTTTATCAAGATAGTAGGATACAACATCAGTATTCTTAAGATGTTAGTTCTCCCCCACATGATGTATAGATTCAATATAATCGTAATCTTTTGTATAGAATTTTACAAGTTGATTCTAAAATTTATATGGAAATAAAAAGGACCTAAATTAACCAAAACAACTTTGAAAAATAAAGACAAAGCTGGAGTACTTAAACAGCCTGATATTTTACATTACAGTAAAAACAGAAAATTCGATAAATGAAGCAGAATAGACCTCAGAATTTGACCTATGTATATGACCAACTAATTTTGGCAAAGGTAGAAAAGAAATTCAGGGGAGAAATACATTGTTTCCAACAAAGATTAATAAACAATGGTCTATTCAGGTACAAAATGATACTTAGATTCATTACTCAAATTAGATTATACACCAAGCCCATAATCCAAGCTACTGGGAGGCTGGGCTAGAAATCACTTGAGTTCGTGGGTTGGAGACAACCCCAGGCAACATAGTGAGATCTAGTCTCTTTAAAAAAAAAAAAACAAAAAAACACATTGTACACCAAGCCTGCTGCCACTCCCTTCAGTATCCTAGCAGCGCAGCCCATAGGGCACCCCCAGATCATCAAGGTCAGGCTGAGCAGGGACTCAGGTGAGGAGGAGGAGCCAGCAACCAGCACAAAAATCTGACATGCCAGCTCACATGTAAGAGAAGCAAGGTCAACCAAAGCACAAAAATGAAAACACACTCCTGCCAAAATGGGATAAAAAAAGGGGATAAATAACAAGTCCCAGATTTGCCACCAACCAAAGTCACTCCAAGGAGAAGAGTCTCAGAAAAACACAGTAAACCAGGACATAAACAACAACCTAAAGAAGAGAGGGGAAAGAAGACACAACTACCTGCTATCCTCTCCGACTACAAAGGAATGGGTCTGTAACAACAACCAACATGGAAGTTAACCACCACAGCAGCATAGGCACAGACAGAATTAATCACAACCTGGTAAAGGAATCTATTTACCATGCCTGCCAATACAAGAGTCATAGTTTCCCAATATGTAGAGCAAGCCTGAAAGCAAACCACAAAAAAGAGGAAAAACACAAATACTCAAGCAAGTACTCCTGGAAACAATACATTACCAAAGGGAAGACAACCTCCAGAACCCAATAAGGATGACATAGAAGAAATAATATATCTGTCAAAGAATTCAAGTTCAGCATGACAAAAACATTCAAAGAGTTAAGAGAAGAAATCAAACTCAGCATGAAAGAGCATTAAAAGAATTAAGAAAAGTAAAAATATATTTAAAAATGCATCAATAAGAGTAACATAATTGACAAACTGAAGAACAAGATTGAATCCCTAAAAACAGGAAGAGATCCAGGATATAAAAAGAGCAACAGGCGAACTCAAAAATGCAAGGAAAAACAACAAAAACAGATTGGATGAAAAAGAAGAAAGGATCAGTAATCTCAAAGACACACTGAAATAAAAAGAACCAGTAAAGAAAAAGAAAGAGAAATACAAAGTAAAAAGACAGAAGAAAAACTCAGAAATCTATCAGATCCCTAAAGAAAGGAAACATAAGAGTAATTGCAGAAGAGAGAGTCATGGGAACTGAAAGGCTACTTAAGGAAATAATGGAGAACTTCCCAAATCTGAAGAAGGAAATTAAAATAGACATACAGGAAGCCAGAAGGGCACAAACCTACCTTAATGAAATAAAAACCACAGCAAGACACATAATTGTAAAACTTTTAAGAGTTCAAGATAATGAAAGAACAATGAAACTGACTAGAGAAAGCAAACAGGTATGATGTCAGATTTCTCTGAAGAGACACTTCAGGCAAGAAAAAGCTGGAATCACATTTTCAAAAACTCCAAGACAAAAAAACCTCAAGTCAAAAATACTCCACCTTGTAAAGATCTCCTTCCTTTATAAAGGAAAAATTAGAAGCTTCTCAGATAAGCAAAGTTTCCAGAAATTCACTGCCACTAAACCCCCACTCCAAATGATCTTAAGAGAAGTCTGAAGATCAAAACCAACAGAAGAATACACAGAAAGAACTACACAAGGAAGCAAATTGAAACTTCAAAACATCAACTTCAGACTCTCAAGTACCAATAATCATTCTAAATGTTAACAGTCAAAACTCATCAATTAAAAAAGATACAGAGTATTAAACTGGATCAAAAAACAGAACCCAACATTCTGCTGCCTCCCGGGAACACATTTGAACTCTAAAGAGCAAAGACTGAAAGTAAAGGGCTGGAAAACAATCCTACAAGCAAATGGCCCCCAAAAGAAAGCAGGGGTAGCCATTGTTATAGCAGATAAAGTGATTTCATATTTTAAAAAGTGACAAAGGACGAAGAAAGTCACTACTTAATGATAAAGGAATTAATACACAATAAAACTTAACAATTATCAACATATATTCACCAACCATGGAAGCACTAAAATTCGTAAGACAACTGCTAGCAGAACTGAAAATGAACTCTGGCAAAATATGTATGTGGTAGGTGACTTTAATACTCCACTCTCAGCAAAGGACAGATCAATGAAACCAAAACTATACAAGAACACTAAAGCCTTATAGGAAGAAGTAGACCAAATGGACCTAATAGGTATCTATAGGTCACTGCACCCTCAAAGAAAAAATATATTTTTTTTCAAACACTCATGGATCGACCATATATTAGCCCATAAGGCAAACATGATTTTTTAAATTTTTTTATTTTAATTTACACCTATATATATTTCACATCAATCACTTCATTGAGGTCCCTGGGGGTCCCCCACCACCTCCCCTCCCTGGTCACTCCAGCTGGTCCCCTGCTGCAGTTGTGTACTTTCATTTGGTTGTCCATATATTAGTGAAACCATTTGGTATCTGTTTTTTTTATCTTCTGACTTGTTTCTGCCAGTATGATTTCTTCCAGGTACATCCATGTTACCAGAAAATCATCGAATTTGTCATTTTTTATTGATGTGTAATATTCCGTTGTGTATATATACCACATCTTTTTCATCCAGTCCTCTTTTTTGGGGCATTTGGGTTGTTTCCAAATTCTTGCAATTATAAATAGTGCTGCAATAAACATCCGAGCACAGGTGTCCCTTTGTACCCACATTGAGATCTCCTTTGGATAGATTCCCAGAAGAATGATTGCTAGGTCAAATGGTAGTTCCATTTTCATTAGTTTGAGGGTCCTCCACACTGTTTTCCATAGTGGATGAACCAGTTTACAATCCCACCAGCAGTGTAAAAGTGTTCCTTTCTCTCCACATCCATGCCAGCACTTGTCTGTTTTTTGGATGTGGGCCATTCTTATTGGTGTAAGATGGTATCTCATTGTGGTTTTGATTTGCATTTCCCTTACTGCTAATGATGCTGAACATTTTTTCATGTGCCTAATGGCCATTTGGACTTCCTCTTTGGAAAAGTTTCTTTTTAGATCCTCTCCCCATTTTTTAACTGGGTTCTTTGCTCTGTTTTTGTTAAGTTGTGTGAGTTCTTTTTGTATCTTTGTTATCAGACCCTTGTCGCTTATATGGAGGGCAAAAATTTTTTCCCACTCAGTTGGGATTCTTTTTGTTTTTCTTTTGTCTCTTTTGCATTACAGAAGCTTTATAGTTTGATGTAGTCCCAGCTGTTTATGTTTTCCTTCATTTTTTTGCCATCTATGGATGTGGCCAAAAATGGATTTCTGAATTGTAACTCATGAAAGGTTTTGCCCAGGTTTTCCTTTATGTATTTTATGGTTTCGGGTCTTAAGTCTAAGTCTTTTATCCATTTTGAGTTAGTTTTGTACATGGTGTGAGGGAGGTATCTTGGTTCATTTTTTTGCATGTCTTGTTCAGTTTTCCTAACACCATTTATTGAAGAGGCTGTCCTTGTTCCAATGTAAGTTTTTCACTCCTTTGTCAAAGATTAGTTGACTATATATGTGTGACTTTATTTCAGGGGATTCGGTTCTGTTCCATTGGTCTGATTGTCTGTTTTTTATACCAGTACCGGGCTGTTTTAATTACTATGGCTTTGTAGTATAGTTTGAAGTCTGGAATAGTAATTCCTCCATTCTCTCTTTTCCTGGTCAGGAGGTTTTTAGATAATCGAGGTCTTTTGTTATTCCATATGAATCTCTGTAATTTTTGTTCTATATCTTTGAAGAATGTTGTTGGAATCTTTATAGGGATTGCATTGAATTTGTAGATT
>PVHY01002202.1:45000-71616 GCA_004024945.1 Uropsilus gracilis | reverse complement strand
GTTCTTCCAATCCATGAGCAGGGAATATTTTTCCATTTCCTTATGTCTTCTTCTATCTCCTTTAGCAGAGTTTTGAAGTTTTCCTTATATATATCTTTCACAGCAAACACGATTATATACACAAGATTAAGATTAAAATAATATCAACTTTTTTCACTGATCATAAAGTCATCAAACTAAAAAACAGTAATGAAAATAAAGAGAGTATCTATTACACGGAGACTGAACAAGATGATACTAGTGACCACTGGGTAAATGAAGAAATAAAAAGAAATTGAAACTTGTATCAATACAAATGACAAAGATGACACAATATCCCAAAAATGTATGAGACTCAGCAAAGGCAGTATTAAGAGGTAAATTCATAGCAATGCAAGCCCATATCAAAAATCAAGGAATAATCCAAAAAAATCCCATCTCCCAACTTGAGAAACTAGAAAAAGAGCAACAAAATAATCCAAAATCCAGAAGAAAATAAAAAATAATAAAAATCAAAACAGAAATAAATGAAATAGAAATTAAAAAGATAATCCAGAAGATAAACAAAACCAAAAGCTGGTTCATTGAAAAATATAAATTGAATTGATAAGCCTCTATCTAGCAAGGCTCACAAAGTAAGAAGATAGAAAATGCAAAAAAAAAAAATAAATTCATTAAAAAAAGATAAGAAATTACAACTGACACAGCAGAAATTCAAAAGATAACTAGAGGCTCCTATGAGCATTTATACACAAACAAATACAACAACCTGAACAAGAAGGACAAAAGGACAAATTCCTAGAATTATACAACCACCCAAAGTTCAACAAAGAAGAAACAGAGGACTTATACAGGCCAACAACAAATAGCAAAATCAAAGCAGTCATCAAAACTCTCCCTAAAAACAAGAGCTCAGAATAAAAGTTTTGCAAATGAATTCTACCAAACATTCAAAGATGAAATAATGCCTGTGTTAATAAACTCTCAAAAAATTGAGAAAGAAGGAAAACTGCCTAATACATGCTATGAAGCATGAAGCAAACATTACACTAACACCAAAATCAAATAAAAATTGCAAAAAGAAAAAAACTATAGACCAAGCACCCTAATGAACACAGACACAAAAATTCTAAATAAAATTCTCACAAATTGAATCCAACAAAGCATAAAAAGAGTTATTTACCATGGCCAAGTGGAATTTCTCCTAGGTACACAGGGTAGTTTAACATCCAAAAATCAGTCAACATAATCTATCACATCAACAAAGAGAAAACCAAAAACAATATAATCATATCAATAGATGCAAAAAAAAATTTTTGATAAAATTCAGCATCCATTCATGATGAAAGTCCTTGAAAAATTCAGAATAAAAAGAACATATCTCAACATACTCAACATAATAAAAGTCATTTATGACAAACCCACACCAAACATCACTCTTAATGGGGGAAAACTAAAATCATTTCAATAAAGATCTGGAACCAGACAAGAATTCCTACTCACCACTGCTTTTCAGCATAGTACTGTAGGTTCTAGCTAGGGCAATAAGGCAAGAAAAAAAAGATAAAAGAAATACAAGTAGGGAAAGTAGAAGTGAAGTTATCATTGCATGCAGATGATATGATATTTATGTAGAAAATACAAAAATCAACAGAAAGACTACCTGAAACAATAAATCAGTAATGTAGCTGACTACAAAATCAACACACAAAAATTAGTAGCCTTCTTACATGCAAAAAAATAACACAGAAGAAGAAATCCAAAACACCATATACTATTGGTGCCATATACACTTTGGTCCATATACTATTGGACCAAAGAAAATTAAATACCTGGAAATAGACCTAACAAAAGATGTGAAAGACCTATACAAAGAAAACTATAAAACTTGTTAAAAGAAATAAAAGAAGACATAAAGAAATGGAAAGACATTCCCTGCTCATGGATTGGAAGAATTAATATCATCAAAATGACCATTCTACCAAAAGCAATCTACAGATTCAATGCAAGTCCAATAAATATTCCAATGATATTCTTTAAAGATATAGAACAAATTTTACTGAAATTCATATGGAATAATAAAATTTCCAAAACCTTCATGACAAAAAGAAGAAAGACTGGAGGTATTAGACTCCCAGACTTCAAATTATATTACAAAAGAATTCAAAGCCCGGGGGGGGGGGGGAAGCCATACATATATAGACAACTAATTTTTGACAAAGGGGCCAAAATCATACAGTGGAACAAGAACATCCTCTTCAATACACAATGCCGGGAATACTGGACCACTACATGCAAAAAAATGAACCTAGACAATTCCCTCACTTGATGTATTAAAACCAACTCAAAAAGTATAAAAGGCTTGAATGTAAGACCTAAATCCATAAAATACATAGAAGAAACACTCTAAGACTTACACTTCAAAAACCTTTTTCAGGACACATCTACAGATGCCTTTTTAAAAAAATGAAAGAAAATGTAAACAGCTGGGACTACATCAAATTAAAAAGTTTCTGTATAGCAAAAGAGACAATAACCAAAACAGAAAGAAATCAACCAAATGGGGGAAAAAATTTTGCCCTCCACACAAGTGATAAGGATCTGATGACAAAGATTCACCGAGAACTATACAATTTAACAAAAAGAAAGCAAAAAAGTTCAGTCAAAAAATAGGGAGAACTAAAAACACACTTTTCCAAAGAGGAAATACAAATGGCCAATGGGCATATAATAAAATGCTCAGCATCACTAATAATCAGGGAAATGCTAATCAAAACCACAATGAGATACCATTTTACACCAATAAGAATGGCCCATATCAAAAAGACGGCAACAACAAATGCTGGTGTGGATGAGAAAGGAACAATTTTACACTGCTGGTGAAAATGCAAATTGGTCCAGCCACTATGGAAAGCTGTGTGGAGAACCCTCAAACTACTGAAAATGGAACTGTCATTCTATCCGGCAATCCCACTTCTAGGAATCTACCCAAAGGCTACAAAAACACTAATTCAAAAGGACACCTGTTCAGATATTTATTACAGCATTATTTATAATAGCCATATATGTATATATACATATACAGAAAGTTATGTGTATGTATATGGTGGAATATTATTTGGTAATCAAAAATGACAAATTTGAGGTATCTGTGATAACATGCATGGACCTAGAAGGAATCATGTTAGCAGATAAGCAAGAAAGAAAAGAGAAATACTATATGATCTAACCCATATGTGGGATTTAGGGTAAACAAACAAACAAAAGGGCAAATAAAATTTTAAAATAGCTGTCAACAGAACTAAAGCACAGAAAAAGAGAGGGGAAGGGGGCTAAAATCAGGGGAGGGATGGGCACAAGAGATTTAGATGATTGTTCAGAGGTGACAAGGTGGTTGGAGAACACTGGGGTGTACAATAATGTAATATGTGTGTGTGTGCACAATCAATAAAAAAATTGGATTATAGATCAAAATGTAAAATCTAAAACTTAAAGAATAACCTGTGGGAGAGAAACTTTTTTACCTTAGGTGAGACAAATATTTCTTAACTACAATACCCAATATATCATTCAGGAAAGAAGAAATTAATAATTTAGACTTTATGAGAATTAAAAACTTTTGCTATGAGAAAGATAATATCAAGAGAATAAAAAGACAGGCCATAAACAAAAGAAATCATTTACAAATCATAATATGTAAAGAGCCAGGGTGTGGGGCACAAGGAAGAACAATGAGAGAGACTGACTCAGTCAAAGAGGGTGGGACTGAATGAAACTGCATCATCCAGCCACTTTATTATATTTTACAAGTGTTATAGAGTTCACAACTAGTCAAACAAGGGGAATAAGTGACTTAGGCAAAATCAGATTAGGTGAAACATTAGTTCCTGTGGGATACCTGGGGGCAGGGGATTCACTTATCAATTTGCTGTTATTTCTTGAGGAATGTCTCTAAGCTCTAATATTGGAGGAATGGGGAACACTGCTGCCCACCAGAGGTCAATCATGCCATTCCATCTTCAGTGCTCTGAAGACAAATAAGAGTGGAATGTTTTCTTAATTCTCAGCATGAGTCCTGACTTGTCTCAGCTCACAGCCTCCAACAATAATTTGTATCAAAAAGATAAAATGGATCCTCAAAATTCACTAATGTAAAAGCATTTTGTTTTTTAATAGCCAAAAGGTTTAAACAGACACTGCAAAAATAAGATTTACCAGTGGAAAGTAGCACAAGAAAGGATGGTTTGAACATTGTTAGTCATGAGATAAACAAGTGTTAAGATCACAAAGTAATAACACTATTCATGTATTAGAATATTTAAAATTTACACTGACAACACCAAGTGTTGATGAATACAAGTAGTAACCAGAATTCTCATACACTGAATGCTATAATTACTTTGTTAAAAAAAAAATGTGTAAGTTTCTTAAAAAGTTTAACATATCTATCTACCAACTATAGCTATCTGTATAGCCTGGGGGTATACTCCTAAATATGAAAATACATCCAAACAAAGACTTGTGTATAATATCTATAGTAATATTATTTGTAATTGTCAAAGACAAGAAACAACACAATTACCCATTAAGAGCAGACTGGAGAAACAAATTGTGGTATAGCAATACAGTGAATACTACTCAGCAATAAAAAGAACAAACTACCATGTGGGAAATAACATGGATGAATCCCCAAATAATAACACTGAATGAGAAAAACCAATCACCAAAAAATGCACATTTTATGACTCCATTTATATAAAATACTAAAAATGAAAATAAATCTATGTCTCCAGAAAACAATTTGTCTAGGTTTGGGATGGAACTCAGGAATAGGCAGGAAGGAGAATTACAAAGAAGCCTGAGGAAACTTCACTTAATGGTAGCTATGGTCAATATCTTGAATTTTGTAGACACATATATCAAAAATTAATCGAAGTATTTGCTATTAAAATGAGTTATTTGTTGTGTTTCAATTACACTTCAATTGAGGTTTTTATTTAAAATCTAAAACATCCAAGAACAACTCAAGAGAGGTATGCTAATTATGGAAGCAGTAACTGACAAGGAAATCTTAAAAACTTCAAAAAGGGAGTGGAAATCAGAGAGAATGCCTATAAGGCAAGATCCCCACACACAGATTTTACCTACAGAATGATTTTGTCTGAGCAACAGAGTATACTATCAGTAGATGAAATCAAATGTCAAGTTCAATTAAACGTTGTGCTTTGCTACAGCCACATTTTTTTAAGCTTGTTTGGATTTCTTCACCCTCTGAAACCATGTTGACTTGCCTGATTGCTAAATTGCATAGAAAACCTAGAATGATGACATGACTAAAAGGATGAATTTGCCACTACACCCAGATGAAAACATGATTATGTGTTTGCCCGCTTTGGTTAAAAAGAGTAAGTGATGACTGGCTTTCCACTCACTTTTCAAAAGTATAAAATTGCTAACACTTACATAAATATGGAATAAAGAAAGGAAGAAACAAGCGCAAACAATGAAAATGATTGGAAAGTTGACTGTATAACAGGAGGGCTAGAAATCACATGGTGTCTAAAAGATAACCACAAGAACACAACATAAAACTCAAACTTTCAACTATTTCTAAAATCTATAAAAGCTGCAATCAGATCTATTATTGGCAAGTTACAAGTATTTTGTATGACACAGGGACATAGGCAAAACAATCTCTCAAAATTGGAATAGTAGGTCTGGCTGCTGATGTAATAGGGAACAATGATTAAACTATCAATCAAAAAGATTTTTTAAATATGTTGCATGTCATAGCCAGAGATTTCAAATCCAGGACAAAATCTGGTGTTAGTTACAACAGAGATGAATTGGGTGGTCTCTTAGTATACAGATGATCACAAAATCAGCATAATGTGGAAATCAATTCAAGGACTCTTCATTTCAGCTCATGAAGATTCCAAATTAATAAAAGCAATATTATATGTTTATGAACCAGGGTCCTGCAAAGTGCTTTATGCTATTTTTCAAGTTATTTACCATGTTTCAAAGCAAAATAATTTAATGTGAACTCCATTCTCTAGCTATACCTAAATATCTATACGTTTTAAACAATGAGTTTCTGGTTATTTTTTCCAGATGCACAGCACTTCCAAAAGGAAAAAAAAAAAAAAAAAGAAACGGGGTAAATTTTATCCCCGAACCATCTGGAGAGCCGGAAGAAATGGAGTTGGTTTCAGTGCCAATTCTCTCTAGAGTCTATTTTATGTTCACTTACAACCAATTGAATATCCCTCTCTATATGGGAATGTTTAATTGAAATATTACAAGCTCCCATGTGATCACTTCCTTCTCAAGTTTGTTCCCAGGGAAAAGGCTTTCTCTACAGTTGAATATTGTAGGCTGCTCATCAGAAAATAAAAACAAAGTAAAATTCTCTTTATGTTATAAGTACCAGAAACCAAATCCAAATTTCTTGTTTGAATATCATAATGTTTGTTCTTGATGCTTAAGAGGAGGGGAACTTTCTCCTCCTGAAATATAACCTCAGTTTCCTAACAGGTATTTTAGTGTACAAATCACTGTAAGAAATATAATACTTTTAGAAGTAGAAAAAATGTAAATAAAATGAATGTATTTGAGAGGCAAATATTAAATGACATCTCATGCTTTGTAATTGTTTTTACATTCTTGTAAATAATTTGACAGTAAAGAATTTCTCCACCCAAGTACGGTTACTCTGGCTCTCCTCCATTGAAACATCCATAGACTTCCATAGCCTGTGATGCTCACCCCACTGCTGCCCTCACCCTTCTCCCTTCCCTCATTGATGCCTCACATCTCTGATGAATTTTTGAGGGTTGGTTTTAAAGTTTGTCTTTGTCTGACCCTTTGCTATGTTTATAATGACAGTGGTTTCATTCAGCCTGTATTTTGTGTACATTATTATGTGTCACGTACTGTGATAAGACCTCAGTGTGAAATGAACAAAACACTAGCAAGGATGTAAAATAATGATAACTTCAATAAAAATAATAATAATAGTAAAAATAAGTTTGGTAGCCACATAGGAACTCATAAACTAGTAGGGAATTCAGACAAGAAAAGTGAAATTTCTAAGGAAAGGTAGAGCCCCACCATAAGGAAATGTTTTACGGACTCAAATATCTCGTCTCATCTAAAATCATAGTTATTTAGAAAAATGGTTATTACAAATGACAGTAACCTTCTGTCTTGTCCTTCTATTATTTTCCAACTTGAACATTCCTTCAGTCAATATCCACTTACATTCTCTCCTGGGAAGATGATGAAGCCAATTTCAAACATTATGGCCCAATCCAATGTTATACCAGATCATACACCCCTGTTTAAGAAATGTAATCACCAGACACTCATTCCTACCTACATATCCTGCTTCAGGATGACCCTTCCTCATCTAAAAGACATCCTCATCCATTCAAGTCTTAAGCAACATTCAAGGCCCAGAATAAGTACCATTTTCCCCTTGTCATCTCATCTATTTTTACCACCTCTGTTCTCTGAATGCCTAGTGCATTTAAAAGAATTTAGACCCACTTTCACATCCAATGTTTACTGTAAGTTTTACTTCTCCAATTAAACTCTTGTTTCATTGGAAACTATGTACTCCATAGTACTCAATAGATTAATACTAATTTTTGTGGAAACTGAGGTCAACTCAGAGTATAATTTTCCCAAGGTAACAGGGCTAAATAATAAATATACTTTAATAACCATCATTTATCAAGTACCCACATGCCAAGTCCTGTGTTATTCAAGAAAAGTAAAAGTAGTTTCTGGATTTTCATTATTTCAAGCAAGCATTTGCATCTTAAGTTTCATTCAAATCTGCCACATTATTGATAAGTTTTATGTGGAGTTACTACTTTTAGCCAAAAACTATATCAACTATTTCACTTAATCATTATGAAACTCTGTGTAGTAAATACAATTATCATTATTCAGAAAGTTATCCATGTGTGAGGTTGAGGCAAGATCCTAAACTGAAAAAAAAGATCCTAAACTAGCTCTAACTTCAAACATTTTGCTCTGCACCATTGATTTACCAAAAAAGAAGTCCATTCTTACATCAATTCATTAATTACTAAAAAGTATATAAGATATGTAGATTCAATCCATACATATCTAGGTCTACATTGTGTAGTACAAACTGAAGTGTTCGCAAGTTTCCATAGCTCTTTAATTCTAAAAATGCAAACTCCCAATTATCTAGCATTTGCAAAAATTTTGTAGTCAGTTGCATATTTGAAGGAAGAGTTTCAACCTCCCCCCTTCCAAAACCCATTGCTAGTTTCACAAATGCTCTAATAAATACCACTGGATCAGGAAAACGTATTATAGAATGCATTTTTTCTACACACACATGCATTTTTTAATGCAATTGGTAATTATTTACTTATTTATTATCAATAGTGCCCCTAAGTTGGTGGGACCTTAATTACTTCCTAATTATCCAGACTCTTATTTCTTTATAAAGATAGACTTGAAAACAGAAGTTCAATAGCTCAGGCATTTTACAACTAACATTGATTTTTCCTCCCTCCTCATTATTGATGGGCTAGTCTCTCACTTGTATTTCTTTTTCCCTGATAAAGTTTTAAATGACTCTGCTTATTCTTTTAATTTCTTCAGTTAGCATTAGCTTACTTGGCCATTTATTTTCTTTTTCTATTCTGATGTACTATTTCTGTGGAGAGTTTCTTATTTGAATCCTTCCTATGATCATATCTAATAAATATTCCTTCCACTTGTAAGTTTGACTATTTTGTCCTGTAAATTCTATGCCCCACTTCAGAAAATTATATTGTGACGTAATCATTCTCATCTCATACCAACTATACTACCATTTTTAAAGTTCTTCCTTTTTTATTTTTTGTAGCTCTTATATATCTAAAATTTGCAGTTACTCTATCATTTATACTTACACAGGGAAAGAAAAACAGATCCCTCGATGAATAGCATATGTATTTACCTCTAGAAGCCTGGGGAAAATAGAAACAATCAGAATAATTCTATAAATAGAAGCTTCATCAGTTTAATCTTTTCAAACTTTCCACAAACACAGCCATTCTGCCGAAGGTAAGATTCTCTTTAGTGATTTGTTCTGTCCCCAGCACAAGACCCTCATTTATCCTCCATTCTCATTCCAAATTCCAACATGTGCCTTAAACTGTGAGTAATCTCTGCCCAGTGAAACAGAAAGGAAGATAACCTTTCCACTTAAATAGTGGGGAACATTTCTTTACTAACATCTACAACTTGGGTGGTAAATTTTGGTGTATTCCTTTCTTGATTTTCTAAAAACATTCTTTATTCTGCTTCTAAGCATCTTAAAATATTAAAAATATAAAGAAACAAGTTTAATTTTCAATGTAAGCAGACAGAAGACATGAAAAAGTATTGTATTCTTTTCCTCTTGCTATCACAAATGACCATAAGCATGAGGATTAAAGTAATACAGGTCAATTGTCAAACAGCTCTGGAGGTCAGAAGTCTGAGATGGGTGTCCCTGGTTTAAATCAATGTGGTAGCAGATAACATTCCTTCTGGATGTATTTAAAGCAGGACATTCTATTTCTTTGCCTTTTCCAGTTTCTACAAATTGTTCACAGTTTTGAGTCCCACGCCCATTCTACGTGGGGAGCAAGTAGTGGATGATGAGTATCTCTCATATTGCGTCACAATGGAATCTCCTGCATTTGTCACCTGTAAGACTCTTGGACCCACTGCATAATCAAAAGTAATTTCCTCATCTCAAAATCAGCTGATTAGCAACTTAATTGTTCCTTTCCATGCAACATCATATATCCACCAATTGTAGAATTTGCAAAATGGACATCTTGGGGGCCAGAGTGTGTTATTCTCCCTGACACAACATTAAAAATGAACTTGGATGTGTTATGTTTTTAAGGATGGTTCATTTTCCAATGAAGCCTATCCCCTTCAAAGTATACATTTGAGGAGACCTCACTTTTATTTTAAACATACCACAAATATTAGAGGTTTTTGGTTTTTTTTTTTTCCTTCTTGAGACTAGGTCTTGCTATTTTTGCCCGTGGAACAGCCACCTCATGTTGCTCGGGGTACCACAGACTCAAGCAATCCCCAGCCTCAGCTTCCCAGATGGCTGGGATTACAAGAGCGCACTACCACATCCTGCTATTTTTGGGGGGACTAGGTCTCACTACGTGCCCCCGGCGGGACTCAAACCGCGATCCCTGGCCCCGGCCATGGCTTCCTAGGCTGCCACCTACAGGTATGCACCACCATACCTGGCCCAATAGTAGAGGTATCACTTTTTGGACACTGTCTTCAAGCCTGATGGGACTTTCTCAAATAACCACAATGAAAAAAATTTTTATGCATTTAATATGAATTTGTGAAGATAGCCAAAATCATCGGAAAGCAAATGCATTAGCTATAGTAAATAATCAAATTATTGCTTTGAGTCAAAAACAAGTTGAGACTAATGAAACAGTGATAATGATTCATCCAGAAAACTTATTTTTTAAAAAATAGTGTTGTGTAATAATGATAATAATAAATAGGAAATCAAGCACTTATAAGGTACCCTGGAATGTTCCAGGGACATTACACAAATTATCTTAATATCCCTGTAAAACAGGTACTATTATGAACCCCATTTTTTACTTGAGTTTAACTAAAAACCTGAGAGCTTAAATAGCATCTTTAGGGTTACCACACTATAAAATAGAAGAACTACGGTTCTAACCCAAGTAATTTTTTTAACCCTGTCACCAACAACGTATCCACATAATTCTATTTTCGTTGCAGTTAACTTCCTATTATTAACACATCTTCCTATAATTTCACTAGCAAAAGCAGTCTATTAAAAAACAGAAATTTTTTCAAGTAGAATCATAAAAATAATAAAAAGTAAATAAAGTGAGATTACATATGTATTTGGTTTGTACTTTGTTACATTTAATTTTAAAGTAATATTATAACCACAAAATCAAACAAAAAAGAGACAAAGATCAAGAAATGACTAAGCAGATTCTTCAAAGCATTCAACTAAAAAATGATATTTTTCCCAGAAAATATCTGGAACCACAGAGTAAGTACCTAACAATTTAAAATGTCACTATTCCATTACAGAAAAATCACTGCTAGCTGCCATCTTTACTGACAAATCAGATCTGGAAGTAAATCAGGAAGACACGGATACCAGAGTTGTGACACTCTAGTTCCACGAAAAGGCTAAGGGAGGCCAAACCAGTCCAATAGGCAAATGAACTTTGCTGAGGCATCTACCTGGGCAGTTGCTTTAATATACCTAGAGGACAGGGTTTTTTGAGCACATAAACACATAAAATCATTTTTATCCCCACAAATGTTAAGTCAATTTTACCCCAATAAAAACCAACCTGTCACTTAAGATCACAATAAGAGAAGCTCAGGCCCCCATCCAGCATCCTGTGTAAATTCATATCCTCTTTAGGATTTCTGCAAATTCCTAGAATTCCATTGCCATGAACATTTCTGGGCTGATATTATCTCTGCTCAGTTCAGTTTAAGGATAATTTTACCTTTCCAAGTCAAAGTTATTTTCCATATTACATCAATCCAGTCATAGATTCCATGATTTACACACACACACGCAAACACACACACACAATATTCACTGATGGAGCTTTGCATCTGGACCTAAATATCTGAGGATACTAGAAAAGAATACATCACATAAAAAATCATAGTTAATATTAGTAAAGATCATCTCCATTTTCAATATAGATGCTATGGAGTGGAATGAGAGATTCTATTCATACAACATGTGAGTAGGTAAAATAATAACCAAAGGTATTAACTACAGACATTATTCCAGTTACCATCAAGCTTCAAAGCACATCTTGGAATTTCTCTGCTCTCCAGTTCCATCAGCATGCCCACAACCAAATCCACAGTATCTGGATTATTGAATCAATATCCTCCACAGATACCTTGTCTCCCCATTCAACCTAGAAATTGCTACTGTGTTCGCCTTCACAAATACTTGTTTATAATCTCTACCTGTGGTATAAGAACACACAATAATATAAATAATACAGATATTTTTTAATGTTAACATTCATCTGATCATTTATCCAATCAACCCCACTCTTTCTTAGTTCCTTATAAAAATTCACATCTGGCTAAGTGAATGTCCTTCCAAACTCCAATCAGCATGGTTTATTTAGCTTCAAAAATATGTTTACTATTTACCTGCATGTCAGTTTCAGGGCCTGAATTATTACTCCTTTTTCTTCTTCATCCACAAACATTCCTGAGTACTTTGAAATTTAGGTGAAATTTCTTCTATATCTTGCTATTTTTAATTGATACCACCTGCCTGAGACCATTGCTCTGCCCTCAGTTTCTTTTTCTTAATGTCTCTATCAAAATGAACATTGATTTAGACAAATAGCTATCATTAGTTGAGCACTTACTGTGTACTGAATTATTTGCATGAGAATTAACTCTCAACAAAAAAAGAAATTTAAAAATGTGGATAATATCTCCATTTAACTAACAGCATAATAATGATGATGGAAAAGTTAAGTGATTGTCCAGGTTCACATAGCTGGAACATGGCAGAACAAAGTTTTGAACCTGGCCTGAACCCATTTTCTGTGCTGAACAATAACATATAACACTTCCAGGACAACTACATATTACTCAATTAGAGAATCAATTATGATTACCTCTTGTGTTAATCTATATAGACCATGAACTACTGTAATAATGGGCAACTCCTTCCATCCTATTTATCTGTTTATCTGTTCCTTGTCTTTCCTTTTTTTGGGGGGGACACATTTGACTTAACAAAAGGAGGAGGGCAATCAAAGCAGAATGATTGAATGATACTTGTTCAACTTGTAAATGAGATTTGCATATTATTGTTTATCTATCCCCTAGTTAAAATTATTTCAAGAGTTCTCAATTATCATTTAAGAGTAATAGACTTATAATTAAAATTGCTATAAGTTGGATTTCTGAAGTCTACATTAGAATCTTGTAGAAGTAAAATTCTTTGCAGACAATATAAGAATATTATCCACTCATTTTTCTCTTATTCTCAAGAAATGGAATATAAAAAGTGCAGCACTTATGTGAAATCAAATTTCTTCAGAAAAAATAGAGGGGAATATATATATTTCTAAACTAAAATATGTAAAAAAAATAGCATTTGTTTGCAAAAGTCCTAGGGGGAAGTAATCCATCTTTCCTCCCTAGACAAAATTAAGAGTACATATAACCTTCTTGATGATATGCCTGAGTAACTATTGCCAGAATTTATTATATAGAGTCACATATTCCATTTCTTGCAACCATTAGTCTTCGTAAGGCTTCAGATGTTGAATAGCCTTACAGGAATAATGTTAATCAAAGAAAACAAAATCATATTTCTTACTCAAAATTGTAATAAGAAAAAAATTACAAATGGAAATGGATAAGCAAGTAATACAGGATTTATTTTATAATCACCCCCACAAAAACCCACTCTCAAGAAAAGCAATTCTTAAAACAAATCTTAAAACTAACTGCAGAAAATGGATATTTGATAGATGTGGACTTTTATTCTATTTTCTTGTTGGTAACTTGATGAAATCTACATTCAATTTCAACTACCAATTAGCAAATCTAGGTTTGGGGATTTACACTGGTAAATGTATAAGTCCCCTTTTCCTTATAGTTAGTCTACTCAGGAAATACAAAATGATGTTTACAAGCATACTTTGTTCTTTTGCACTTTACTTCATCTCCAATGCCAATAAACAAAAGCAAATATAAATAAATATGGTTGTATCAAACTAAAAAGCTTCTGCACAGTGAAAGATATGATCAGTTAAACAAAATAGCATCCTTTGAATGGAAGAAAATATCTGCACATCATACATCTGAGAAAGGGCTAATGCCTATATATACATATAATATAGAGAGAGATCTATAAAGAACTCATTAAATATAACAAAAAGAAAACAAATAACAATCATAAATTGGGCATAACAAATTAGATCCTTGTCCAAAGAAGACATACATATGACCAATAACCACATGAAAAAATGCTTATCATCATTTCTGAGCATCAGGAAAATACAAATCAAAATCACAAGATACTATTTCACACCTGTAAAAATGGCCCATTTCAAAAAAGATCAGGTATAACAAGTGTTGACAAGAATGAGCAGAAAAAGGAACACTCTTCCCCTATTGGTGGTAATGTAGACTGGTGCAGCCCCTCTGAAAAGCTGTATGGAGTTTTCTTAAAATATTAAAAATGATCTTTCCATGCTGCCATAATGGTGCACATGAAAGTCATGGCTTGTGCTCTCAAGAGCATCAACAAAGCTGGAAAGAGAGGCAAATGTCAGGTTCTTCTTAGGCCAAACTTCTAAGTCACCTGAAATGATGATGCAAATTTGATATCATTGGTGATCATAGAGCTGGAAAAACTATTGTGACGCTCACAGACAGGATAAACAAGTATGGAGAGATCAGACCCAGATTTGATGTGCAACTCAAAGATCTAGAAAAATGGCAGGATAATTCATCCTGTCAATTTGGTTTCATTGTATCGAAAACCTCAGTTGTCATCATGAACCATGAAGAAGCAAGGTGAAAACATACAGATCAGAAAATTCTGGGGTTCTTTTTCTAGGGACATAAAATTAAGTAAAAATGCCTCAATGAACAACAACAAAATTAAACCATATAACCCAACAATTCCACTCCTAGGTATCTGTGTTCATTGCAATCTTATTTATAGTAGCCAAGTTATGGTATCAACCTGAGAGTTCAAAGACAGAAGAGTGGCTCAGAGAAAAGTAATATGTGGAATACTCTGTCATTAAAAACAAACAAACAAACATAAAAAGAACTGTTGCCATTTGCAACAACATAGATGGACTGAAGAGGAAAATGCAAAGTGAAGTCAGAGAGATAAAGACAAATACTGGATGGTGCCATTTATATGTAGAACATAGAGAAACAAAACAAAGAAACTGACAGAATTAAGTCAAAACAAAGCCTATACATGAATGACTGCAGAACTGAGGCTGCTATAGGGAGAGAGTAGGTGTATGGAACAGGTGGGCAAGGGCCCAGTGGATATGGTGGAGGACCATGGGTGCTTTGGTGGTAGTTAGGTATGGTGTAGTGACATACATCTGAGGAGCTATGAATCTGTTCCCATATATCACATACAGTGTTGTAAACCAGTGTTACCTCAATAAGATAGAAGATAGATAGACAGACAGACAGACAGACAGACAGACAGACAGATAGATAAGATAGATGATAGATAGATAGATAGATAGATAGATAGATAGATAGATAGATAGATAGATAGATAGATAGATAGATAGATAGATAGATAGATAGATAGATAGATAACAATTTATATAATCCCAGGCAGGCTAGTAGTCTGCCAAGTTGAGCTTCTGAGCAAAGTAAGGAGAATTCTCTGCCTCTGGGGAATGAATTACAAAAACAAAAAAAATTCTCAGAAGGTAAACATAAGCATCTTGTCCAGGTGGCTCACATAGAAAAGTTTGCATTTCTCTGTCTACAGACCACAGTCTGGTCAGAGGAGTTTAGATTTCATTTGTTAGAGGCTTTTATGGAGGACAGAATTCTCTCATCACATGCTGAGTCTTTGGGCCTTGTTAAACTTCAGACAACGACTCCATCAACTCTGGAGTATCATTTCCTGCTGAGACTTAGCAACACCTTCCAGGTCTGGGACATCCTGGTGCTTAATCCTGTGTACCGCCTAGGCCCTCATCTACCTAGTTAGCAACACTTCAACCCAGTTCATTTTCACTCCTTGGAAGCTTTCGAAGGAAAAGATCAGCAAGAGGACACAGATCAGTCAAGACTGTCATTGCCTGAAGAGCCAAGAGCCAAGACCAGTCAAGAAATCATCAAATGAGAGTGAACTGAAGAACATTTAGCCTCCTGTGCTTTGTTCAACTTACTATTTTTAAATAGTGAGTAAACCAGTACCTGTGTTTTCTAATATTTACTGATGCCAGGCAATAAATGGAATTAAAACTGACCTAGGAGAGTGCCAAATAGTTTACTAGTCACTGCCTGAGCTCCTCATTCTTGCACACAATTAAAAACCTTTAAATTTCAGGGAACAACAGTAGTAGGATTTGACAAACAAGGAAAAGCAAAAAATCAGAAGCCACAAGTAGCCAGTTATCTCACCGTAGCTACTGCCCAGTGTTTTGAAGTCCTAAACAACAGAAACCAAGCTCAGTGCCCCAACACCAAAGATCTGGAATTCATGGCAACAGAGGCAGCAGCCCTGAAAATACAACATGCCATGACAGCAAAAGGTGCTCACTCAAGCCACCAAGAAGTACCTGAGGTAACAACAGTGTCAAGCAAGCAACATTGAGAATCTTAGTAGTAACCAAAGAACCTGACACAGAGCTCAATGATGTGCCCAGGCCCTTGCCTTCCACTCAGAACTGCAATAGCAGCAAAGCAAAACTTGCAAAACTTCTCTCCCCCAAAGTCAGATACTAGAAGTTTCTTTACATGTCCTTCAAAGGTCAACAATCAGTCTGGAAGATCATCATCCTGGGAGCTAGACTGGCTGACCTGGTTGGTTCTCAAAGGGGTGGAGGCTACCTCTACAGTTTCTTAAATTCTTATCAAAGTCTCTACCCCTACCCATGCTTTTTTGCCCCATGACACATCTCATCAGGTGTTACGTCTCCTCACCTGCCCCTCCACCAGGGGACATCACCTATGGCAGCCTTTGGCATCAGCCTTGCCTTCAGTTCCATCTCACATTTCCACATAGGTTTCCAGATTCCCCGCTACTTCCAAATGGGAACACTTGCATTTTGGAGTTAGACAGACCTATGTGTTCTCCTTTTTAAAATTTCCTGAAGCCCAGTTTTCTCAACAACAAATTGAGCATAAAAACACCAGTGTTAGAAATAATCATAGCAGATGTTTTCAAAATATCTTTCCCTCCTGTCCCTTTAGAAAGATGCATTTATTTTTTTCCAGTGCTATTAATCTATAAACTTCTGGGGCCAAATTCCATGTAAACTTTTTTATATAGATGTTCTTTGTGTATTTCTTCCCACCCTCCCCCCACTCCATCACAATGCTTTATACATAAATGTCGGCTCAATAAATATTTGATAAATGCATACAAAGATGACATATAGTATCTGCCCTTGAGGACTTTAACAATTTATAGGAAAGATGCCAAAATTTCCCATAAAAGCAGTTATACATAACAAAGCCAGAACTGAGACATTAAGTACGATAGAAAGTATTGTTTTTCTCATCTCTGATACTCATTTATTTATGTAACAAACATTCACAGAGTATATGTCTTATAACATGGATGGAGCTGGCAGAGATTAAGCTAAGTGAACAGGTTGGAAGGAGAAAGACAAATACCAGATAAGAAAAAGAGAGAACGAATACAAATGGTCAAACAAAATCAATCCAGCAATAAACCTTAGAAATCTGGTAGGATTGAGACTACTAGAATGGGAGGGGACAAGTGAAGAGCAAAATGGGGAGGAAGCACAAAAGGATTTATGGTAGAGGCTATGATGGCAGGTGTGGTGTAGTTACAGACACCTGAAAGGTGTGATCCTACATTCTAAATCATAAACAATGCCATGAACCAATGTCACCTCAATAAAAATAATAATTATAAAACTACACTTAAAAGTATTATGAAGTGGAAGGTTATAGTTGACATTATAGAGGGCAGGGGTAGAGGGTAAAAATAAAGGGCCCTTGCTTTCAAGTCTAAGTGAGGACAAGACTCACATGACTAAATAATTAGTAGTGCATTAGGACTGTGACAGTTACTATTGGAGAATCACGGCAGATTTCCAGGCATAAAGAGGGGAGCAGTAAAGAGGACAAGCCTGTGATTTTCTTTGCCCTGACAGAACCTAGCTAGGCCAAAGCAAACAATAAACACTCAGACAAGTATAAAGCTAGGGAAGTAGAGCCAGAGACAGTGACTTTGTTATTTTGACGGACATACCAGTTGACTGGTAACCAAACACTAAAATGCTAATAGATGTGAATTCAATATAATCTATTACATTTTTTCCAGGCACATATATCTTTTATCTTTTTTCTATATTTATTTATTCACCACAAACTAGTTGTTGGATCTATAATTATAAGATAAAGCTATTAGTTTTTCATATTTATTTAATGTTCTTTCTGAGTACATGCTACCAAATTATTATATTAGTCTATGAGGCATCTTTATAATGTGCTTACCACGTGCTTTTAAACATAAGGATCATGGTGGTTAATTGTCACCCATTTCCTTTTTTCTCTTGCAATCATTTAAAAAGAATACTTTTAAATTTTCTTTGATATTTTCAGTATATGTGCTATCTACAAAACAAAGAAACTGACAATACAAAACAGAAATACGACTGTAGAATGGAGGTTACCGGCAGGGGAAAAGGGTGGGACTGCCAACTAGATGGGAGTATGCCCAATGTTATCCTACAAAAGGTAAATATCTCAAGTAATTTTTTAAATATTCTATATCAATAAGAAAAAAGATAGACATCTCAAAATTTTAATTGTGCAAAAATTTAAATAAGCTCTTCAAATAAAGGAATATCTAACAAATGATAGATATTTTCAACTTTATTTAGTCATTGTTAATCATACGGAAATGTGGATTAAAATCACAATGAGATATAATCACTCCACAAAATGACTAAAACCAAAAGAACTATAAAGTTCAAGGTATGGAGTATATATAGTATACACCATATATACCAAAAAGAGTGTGAATTGTTAGAACTACGTTAGGACATTAGGAAATTATATTCACTCTGACTCAGAAATTTCACTATGGGTATAGAGCCCAGAAAAATGAGTACTGACAAAATATGTACCAAAATATCCATAGTTTCCTTGTTCCTAAGAGTCAAAATTCAAAAATAACCCAACTGTGCATCAAAGTAAAATGAAGAGTGGTGTTATATGGTAGTATAGCAGCATTGAAAACTGCTACTGCATATACAATATGACTGAATCTCATAGATTCATTCTATGAGCAAGCGAAGCCTCTACCCTGCAGTACACAAACACAGAGTCAACTGTATGCTTTCATTTATAATAACTGGGAGATGGTATTGGGAACCTGCTAGCCTAGAACTGTTCTGTATACTGACCTGGGTTACATGATGTACATAAATGTGAAAATTCATTAACTATACACTTAGTTGTTTACTTCATTGTAAAGTATGAGTTATATTCCACTAATAAAGGAAAACACAAAATGAAACCATTGTTAGGATCTTTGTATCTATCTTGGCAGGTGAAAGGAATGATGATTTCCTTTCCTTATGGCTGCTTGCCTGGTTTTGGCAGCAAGATTATACAACATGAGCTGGTCAATTTCAACCCATGGAAGAATCTCATAGAATTATTGTAAGAAGCAACTAAAAATGCATAAATACCTCTTAATAACACAACATCTGAAATACACGGAAATCATTCTCTTATTGCTACATTGCACTTAAGTTCTCATATATATGATGTCATATCATATGACAGATATACACATATGTGTGTGTATATATATATATATATATATATATATATATATATATGTTAACTGTTCACTTCCCATTGGAAATAATTTGTTTGGCCTCAACAAACCTGAATTAGTTTTGTATGGAAAAAGAGTGCAAAAGAAAAGTTTTGGGATGTGACTACCAAGTACAGATACTAGAAGTTAACAAAGATGTAGATCAGTTCTGAGTATGATTTGGATAAAAAATAAATAAGTGCACTGGTAGTTGACTCAGCTTGAAAAAGAACACCAAAAAATTGGGTTCTATTTTAGTTTTCTTTAACTGTGGCACATTTGTTATTCTCCAAAGATGAAATCATTTTTAAATACTTGTATCAAATGTGGAAATAATGATATAGATATCTAGCTTTAATAATTCTGGCATACTATTCTAAGTCCTAAAAAGTGTAATGTTTAAATATATTTATAATAGTGAAAAAATCACCATATTTTTATAAATTTTAGCTACTCTCAGACTTGAGAGTTGAGTGGCAAACTTCCAGGGAAAGTATTAGAAGAATTGGCAAGGAGAGCTTGGGCATTGCCAGGGGCTTTCACATTATATTTAATCACAAGAAACCCCAGTGAAGAAAATATTATTCCCACTTAATTATAAAGAAACTGAGATCAGAGGTTAAGTAACACGTGAACAATTATGTGACCAGGAGACTCTCAGATCAAGACTTGAATGGAGGTCTCTTCCTCTGAGGCACAACCTCCTTCCATTTACCCCAACAAAGGTGGGTAGATGTTCCCATCTGACTTGAAAATGAGTTTGTGAAAATTGAAGTTACTCAAAGCACAGATGTACAACATCAACAGCAACAGATCCACTTGAATGTCATCTGACATCTCGTGGTTTTGAAGAATTATCCCTTTTCCCAGGATAAAAAAAGTCCAAGTCATTATATGCCAGACATCTTCCAGAAGGCATAAACATTTTCCCTGGTTCTTCATTTCTCTGACTTGTCAGACATAATGAAAATAGAACAGTTTACCAGTAAGCATTGGTTTCTCTTTTTTCAATACTCTATTAAAGCTTAATTAAGTGACAATCAGAAGACTATTAAAAATTAAAGAATGATAAAAGTTAAATGTTTTCAATACATTCAGAAAAACCACAGGTAAATCTAAATCAGAGAGATAGACAGTGAAAGGAATAGTTTAATGGAAACTTCCATCCCACAATAAATAACCTAGCGCACCATTTTCAGAAACTTCCCGTTGAGATAGGTCCATCAGGTGTGCTCACTTCCAGTGTGTTCACACCACCATTTCACCAACAGTCCATCAGAGTCCCTGACTGAAATGCCACATTGGTGCAGTTAGATCACAGAAGGGGAGTTGAGGAGGGCAACATGGGAACTCAGTCCTGGGAACTTCTAACCTGATCAGCACACAAATCATTGAGCAATCATTATCATAATTACTGCTAAATTATTGTTGTGCTGGGGGACAGGGAGAGGGCCTGTTTTTGCTTTCTGATTTCACTGAAATTTCCAAGATGACTATTTAAGCTTCCAGAATAAATAATTTCCTTTCCCACGATTGTCTCAGAGAAGCCCAGCCATCCCTTGTGACTTTTAATTTGAACTCTCTAATCTAAAGTTTTCAATGGCCTTGGGCAAGGCATTGGCAGACTGAATGGCTGAATTTCTCTAGTCACTAAGTAGCAATAATGATACCTGCTCTCCTTGGGCTGGAAGACTGATTGTTTAAAGATTGCTAAACACGTTGGAAAAGAATTAGCTTGTGGGGAAAACGAATTATCATCTTTCAGGGAAGAGGAATATAAACAGCATCTTTGAGTCTTTTATTTGCCTCTTTCAATTTATTCTAGGCTTCCCTCAGCTTTTCAAAGTCACTCAACTTCTCCCCACCTCAGCACCTGCCCACAGCAGATCCCTCTGCATGAGAATGACTCCCTGATCTTGTCCTTGCTCCGAGTCACCTGATTAACTCCTATATATACTCATGTCTCAGCATAAGTGTCCCTTCCTCAGGGAAACCTGGTTAAGGTAGACAATGGCCAACACTGAAGGTCAGTGCTACCAACATACCTGGCAATGGGGAAAAATTAATCAAAATGTATTTTGTTTATTTAAAGAATGTATGTGGATCTTGGACAATTTGTGTTGACCCTTGGTTATCTTATCTGCAAATTAAACAAGTGAAGAAATCATTGCCAATGTCTCTTTGGCTCTAATATTCTGGGATTATGATTTGAGAATCAGCATCTTCTTCAACTTAAACACTTTTGTCATTTTCTTCAGCTTAATGGAATTCACTAAGCTACCAAAATGTGATAGTTTTATCTTACTACCTCACTGGACCAGGAAATGCAGGTATTTGGTCAAACATTATTCCGGGTGCTTCTATTGAAGACTGGATGAGACAAACATTTTAATTGGCGGACTTTGAGAAAGCAGGTGGGTTCCATCCAACTGATTGAAGACCTAAATAGAACAAAAAAGATCAACATCCCCCAAGAAAGAGAGAATTTGCCAGCAAGGGGCTTTCAGACTCTAGTGCTATCTTTTCTGGATCTCAGACTGCTGGCCCATGCTACAGATGCTGGACTTGACAGCCTCCCTAATCACATGAGTCAATTCCTTATAATAAATATATCTCAACATCTCAACATATTCATAATCTATTGGTTTCTCTGAAGAATCCAAACTAATCCAATCACAATATTCCTTTCCATCCTAAAGAACAGTATCATTCTACTCCAAAACCAAGAGAATGAAGCCAGACTCCAGATTTGGAGACCTGGCAAAAACTGGTGCCAAGTAACCCTGGCATATTTCGTTATTCCAGGAAGCAAGGAAGTACCAAGAAAACCAAACAGATCCTCTCTTTCAATTGGAAATACAGGTCATCCGCAGCCTCTAGCCTGTCTGTGTACTCATATAACAATATCACTATTTAATTAGGAAAAAATACAGTACATTGGAACACATCAATACAGAATATTCATGAATTCATAACTATGCCCCAAAATAAAGAAACCTCACTGATAACCTTTCAAAATTTCAAGATATTTATTTCTTCAGCTAACCAAACACTAAAAATCATACCTTTCCAGATACTCAAAAATACAACATAGGATCCTTTTTTTAACTGGATTTCAAATTTCATGAAAAGCTACTTGGTAAAATCTGACACTTTATTACAGTATATACCTTCAATATAAAGCCGTAGACTACTGTTAAGCTAAAGCATTGTTCCTCTCTCCCTGGAGCATGTCCTTTTGCAAAGAACAGACCTTCCTAACCCACAAGTAATCTGTACTTTGGAGAACACAGCACTGAAGAAACCCTGGTGTGGTGTGTTGTCTACAGTACCCAAAGAGCACTTCTATCGCTGCCTGAATCTTCACACCACTCTTCTTGTTCAACAAGATTTCCAATGCATTACAGCTTCCAAATTTACAATTTATTTTCCACTGCTCATGTTGCATAGTAGCTTTCCTTTGGGGTACAACTTAACTATATGCAAATACTAATTGAATTAAGATAATTGAATCAATTAAAATGTTGATTGAAGTATTAGTTATTTTAGATATTTCCATGTAAAGTTCAGTTAATATGGTCCCACAATTACACCTAAATCAGACTCAACAAAAATTCGAGAAGGTTCGTATCTACCCACCCAGTGAGTAACTTTTCAATTGCTTGTCCTTCTTCTCCCCCTCTTTTGTCTCCTTTTCACTTGGCAAGTACTAGCAAAGAGCAAGATAACAACAGAAATGTCAGAATAAGAGAATCATGACAGTTCTTCTGTGACAGTTCTTCAACCTTTAGCAAAGTTGGACTAAGATTTTTAAAAACCTGATTGCTTGTGGCACCTATTATGTTTTACAGCTTAAAAGGCAGGACCTAATTTTCTGTTACACTAAAATCTACTTCAAAATTCAAATCCAGAGGAAAAAATAAAGAACTTTTATTCCAAAGCTACTAAAGTTTTTCAACAATATGAAATTATTTATGCATAACTTTATTCATTGTATCATTTTTGTAGTTGCAAAATAGCAAGAAACAACCTAACCACTCACAGGCAAGAAAATTGTTAGTAGCTGCGGTACATTCACAAGCTGGATTATACAAGATAGAAAGAGAAGGGAAAAGAGGAAAAGGAGGGAAAAGGGGGAGAGGAAAATTTCTATAATTGATGTGATAGAATCTCTATGTTACAGTGGGGAAAAAACAAAATGTAAGACTATAATATATTTTTATAAAAAGGAAAAGGAGATAAGAAAATGTGTCTGCTCATTTGTTGCAAAAAGAAACACACACATAAAGGGAGGATAAGCCAGAAAATACTGAAATTGGGTGAGCATAAGGGGAGTAGAAAGCGGGGGTAATAATGGAAGAAATGAAAAGGCTAGAGATATTACTACTCTGAGAATAGCTTCCAAACAGCTCTATCCTTCAGAAACATACTGAATGCAGATATTCAGGATATTCCTACTTTTTTTTAAATGCTTTCTTAAGATTTTATAATTTTTTTTCTTTTCAATCTTTACCACCATGAAAAACAGATTAGCAATAATTTGGCTTCCAAAATCTATTAAATAAAAATTTTCAAAATTTTTGTCTTATATGCAGTATAGTAATGCCTATTATTTAAATGTGCATATAATTGTGCACTGCTTTAAATATTCAAAAATATTTAGAAGCATAACTGGGTGAGTCAAAATTTGCAAATTTGGTAAAGGTTTTTCTCATCTTTGCAACATTATAATTCTTCCAGGATACTTTATTTAGTGTGGAATCCTTCTTGTCAACCCTCAATCTATTTCATCTCTAAAGTAGACTGTTTAGAAGTATGTCTATCATATACCAGGAACTAAAGGCACTCACTAATTACTCCTTAACTTAAAAAAAAGAAATAAGAAGTTATCAGAAGGCCGGGCACAGTGGCTCGGGCTTGTAAGCTTCAGCCTATGAAGCAGCCGGGGCTGGGGATCGCGGTTCGAGCCCTTCCTGGGGCCCGTAGAGAGACCTAGTTCTAAAAAAAATAGCTGGGCGTGGTGGTGCGTGCCTGTAACCCCAGCTACCTGGGAAGCTGAGGCTGGGGATTACTTGAGTCTGTGGTACCCCGGGCAACGAGAGCCTGCAGTTCCACGGGCAAAAATAGCAAGACCTAGTCTCAAAAAAAAAAAAAAAAAGTTATCAGAAAGTACCTCTGACATCACAGGCAACACATAGTTTAGGATGATACTAGCTGGTTTTTTTCTCCTGCTAGATCATTATTTATTTTTTCTCTTGTCACTCTGTTATCTTATAGTCAACCTCTATATAAAACAATAATCCTTTGTTCAGTTTCATATTTTATAAGTGGTCTCATTTAGTTTAAAATTTTCAAGAATCTATACTATAGATTCTCCTAAGTAAATAAATGTGTGTCTGAACTATAAAATTATACACATCACATGCAAGAATTGAATCCTGACATTAAGGGTAACTCTGAGACAATTTGAACCTTAATAGATTATTCTCTTGCTGATGAAATATGATCACTGATATTGCTATAGCTATAAGCAAAACCAAATCACATCATTGTTGAATTCAACTATCTGTGGCAAAATAAGATGATCATCTATTACAATATTAAAAAATGGGATTTCAGATTTGAGAGTGTAGACAAGATAAACCATTAAAATCTATTTCATCTCTAAAACAGGCTGTTTATGAAGTGTGTCTATCATATACCAGGAACAAAAAGCACTCACTGATTACTATTTAAAGACATGAACAAAGGTAAGAATTTACACAGAACAAGAATGCAAGTATTTTTTGCAACATTTGAGGCTTCCATATATACAATCAGTTGTGTCTATTTTAAAAGAGAAAGTAATAATCATCATTCATCAGAGAGCAAGGTAGTCAAGTGGGCATGGAGTCTGACATGAAAGAGAACCGTTTACACATTATACAGCTCAGGGCCTTCCCTCTGGGATCATGTCTTTCTCAATGTCGCATCCATTAGTAGAAGGGAAATGGCCAACTCTGCTTGAAAGAGAAGAGCCATAGATTTTCTGCTGCCATTACAGATACAAGTAACACCGTCCTGTCTGTCTCCTCACTTGCAGGAACTTTGACTTTGTGCTAGACCTATTGTTCATGCACTCCTTGTCTGAGTCTCATTTTCTGTAGGTATATGTACATGTTCCATAATGTAAGAACATGTTGTATAGGTACATAATGTATATGTACATGCCCCATAATATAGGAACATATAATATTTTACATATTTGTAATATTGTTCATAGGAACAGAAATATTTTACATATATGGTACATATGTATCTTCATTGCCATAAATGAATGGTTATCTTCTCTTCCTGCTTATAATGACTCAGAAACTCAATGTATTAATATGGATGAGATTGTAGTGACTGAGTATAAATTTGAAATTTTAATCAGGAAACAAAAATTACATGAACAAAAAATCAGAATCAATACTAATCATTTATAATTTAAAATACATTAACCTTATCAACAAATGTGTAATTATTGTACAAGGTACACAACACATATCTTCCATTTAATTAGCAAATACAGCAGCTTGGCACTTGTAAATTTACTACAAAACTAACTCATGAAACAAATTGTCTTTCCTTGTTGATTTACAGACTATTAAAAGTAGTCAGTAAATGCCATAAAATCAAAACTGGAGATTTGGTAAATCTTTTGTATCCACTTAATGAAAAATATTAATAATAAAGTATTCTAATGATATCAATATTAATGTACTATGTTAAAAGGATTCTCTTAAAAACCATTTTAAGTGAAATAATATATCACAATCTTAAATAGCATGAGTGTTTTTTTATCCACTTGCTTTTTAAAATGTCTGATAAAGTGATAGTTGGACCTGTGAAAAGCAGGAGCTCCAACTAGAAATAACAGAGGCCATACAAGGTGGGATGCAATAGGTAAGTTGGGCAAACATCATCTCACAGAAACTCTGTTTAGAAAACGATATTTTTGTCAATTTACTATAGAACATGGAATCCCC
>PVHY01002202.1:0-40000 GCA_004024945.1 Uropsilus gracilis | reverse complement strand
TAATGGTTCCAAATAACTGATGTGTAGCTGAAGTTATGTAATTTTATAATTAAAACAAAACTCCACTTCAAAATATCCTGGAGTTGTTCAATTATATGTTAAAACTGAAACAAATATAAAAACTTCAATAAATATATTTTCTTCCAAGAAATGACACACTGTGACTTTTCTGTTATTGTTGGGTTTGATGTTTTTGCCTCTAAGGAGGTCAGCAATATGGAAACATAAAGGCCAATTTAATTTGTGCATCTGCGGCTGCCAAGTATTTTAATTCAGACAGCTGTGACTGAAGAGTTAATATTTTACTTGTCAAAATCCAAAAGAAGGCCAGTGAATCACTCTAATTCTCATTAAGAGGCTTTCCCCCAGTAGCACCCTAATTCAAAATAATGAAAGTAGAGACTGAGTGCGATTCTAATACCAGTTGAGACCTATCTTTTAATATTTCTCCAGTGATGGATTAGGGATCGGGGAAATTCATCTCAGATCATAGAGCCTAATTTAATAAGGGATCATTCCAAGAGTATTGCATTTTATAATAATGTCATTTAATGTGTCGTCTTCCATTTTTACTGTCCCATATGTATGCTTACACGATGGTGCCATAGGGATAAACTTTTAAAGAACCAGGATCATTTTTAGTTTTCATTTTCCTTAAGTAGGGGGCCCATCAATGAAAGCATCCATTAGTACCTTTATTATCATGGTATAAGAAAGTAGGGGAAGTGCTTGATTTGGAGGAAAACTTAATAGAACAGTAAGTAAATATTCAACTTTTTACTGAGTCTCTAATATTAAAGAGGGCGAAAATGTCTAAAAGAAGGTTTTAAGTAAATCAAATTTCATCAGCTATTACAATAATACACAAACCTCAAGACCTACCAGCTTAAAATACACAAAAGAGTACTCAAAAACTCTAATCTTACTTTCTCCTTTGCTCCTCATTTTTTTAACTGATTTACAGGGCAAGTGAAGCTTTAATAACTGCTTAGTAAAGGCTAATTACTCATGCTGCCTAACTTTAGGACAATAAGATGAAGGGCTATTTTTCCAGAAATTGCATCCACTTACTCAATGTGGAAAACAAGTTGTCAGGAACAGCATTATATGAAGTACTTTATTATTTTATATTAACATCTAACTGTATTTAATCAACTTTGCTATTTTTGTCTTGGCATTACAGTGAATGTAAAACACTTGGATTACGAGGGCACTAGTTAACTGAGTTCGGGTCAGAGCATCATAACCATATAAATGTCAATACTCTGTTATTGGCTATAACTCCTACAGCAGCAGCAGCAGCAGGAGTGCTGCTTAACCACAATTATTTTCTAGAAAGCCTTTAGGACAGCTGGTGTTATAATAAGAAACTTTCCTTCAAATACATTCTGGTGATTGGGTCTTTACCTTTAGATAATGTCTTTAATTGTTTCCTTTTCCATTCTGATGGCATCAGCCTAAACACATCAACTTTGCCACTCTAAATGCCATCCAATCATTACTTTGTTGTAAATATTAATATGATTACTGACATTTTTCAAAAATAAAAATAATCTGAATAGAAATATAGTAAATGTTCAATTTTTTAAATGTTTTTACTTTTGTACATCTTTCCTTATGTTTTCATAATCCAGTAATCCTTAGAGCATTTCAGATGTTTTAATAGTCTTCTTGAATTTCAAAACAGATCTTATTTCATTATAGCCTTTGGCACTTTATTTTTACATGACCTAAAATGTATCTTTCTTTTTTGCTATTTTTTCCACTTATATTCAGAACGTCTATGCTTATTTCTCTTTTGTATACATTACATTGTCCATTGTATCTTAAAATAATTTCCTGGGACCTAACATTTTTTTGCCATTTATTTTTTTCTTCATCATATTTTCCATTTAACTGTCTTTATTTCTACCCATTCAATTTGTATTCTACTATCTATTTCATGTCATTTTATTCTTTAAGGAAAATAACCATGTATTTTCCTACAAGTACGAACAATATAACATGCATGCACATTTGGCACCCAGCATCTCTTTAAGGAAGTAATCAATTTGCCCCCACGCACACACACACAAATGACATTCCAAACAATGTCAATAAGTCATAAAAAGACCACTAAGTGTTGTCATCTAGAACAATTAGAAGTGATTAGTTCATTTATACATGAGGTAGTAGGAATGGGGTTAAAAACAAAGAAATAAAACCAAAAGCCAAAAATAAGTGTTTAGAATAAAGTACGTGGTATATCTAAAAACTTAAGAGACATAATAATAGCCAATTCTTATAATTTGTCTAGCATTGCACTTGTTTCTCTAAAACTTAATTCATCCTATTTTACTTCAAAAGTGATAAATATGACATAACCTATTAACTGTTCCTATTTTGCCAATTTTAATGTGAAATTATGCTGCTAGAGCATTTCGCATAGCTGCTGGTTAGATGAAAATATTGATATTTTACTTTCTCAACCTCTAGTATGAAAAATTCAAACTATTATTGTCACTTGGAAACCAGAAATCCTTACTGTGATATCAGAAAAATATGTATCTCTACACATTGTGATTATGCTTTAAAAAAATGTTTTTCCTTTATACTCAAAAACATATCTACTAAATATAAAGAGGGGAATAATAACTAAGAAGAAAGTTTTAATCTGAGCCTACTTTTATGATTGAGAGGGAACCAGGATGCTCATAAAATGAAACAGATTAATGTTTAAATGCAAACTTTCACAACAAAATCCACACAGGGTGAACCAAGCTGACATGAAAAATCAGAAACTTGTCACAAAAAGAAAAACAAATCCCAAGGTATAAAATGTAAATATCTGAATGAGACATTCAACACAGAACCAGAAGGAATTTAAGTGACTGTGTTCTGTATGCCTATCAAAAGACCTATATATAGTCTATTGAATACTTTTTAAAAAGGTACCACACAATAACCATAACCATTTTTAACAGTTTCTTATTAACACAGTTAAATTCCCCCCCCATGTTAAGTTCTTTTTTCACTTACTTTACCAAGTATCATGCTTTGACTCAGTAAGTCATAAAGTAAATACCAAATTTTCTTTACAGCACTTTTAACAATTCTGGAAAGTTTTCCTTATGAGAAAGAAAGATTGAGTAGCCAAGGTGTTGAAATCTATAAAAGAAAGATCTAGTATTCAGAGGAGCTAACAGTTCATGTTCTCAAGGATTAAAATCACCAAACTCCTCCCCCCAAAATAAGAGAAGTGAACGCATGTAATAAAAAATTACCTCCAGAAAATTAATTAATAAGTTTTTTAAAGATAATGGTACATTACAAGTAGAATATCCATTAAATCACACCACAGATAAACACCTAATCCCTAAAACTGTACCCTTCCCCCATGTACCCTACCCCTTGATGAAATAATGTTCTAATGCCATACCTACTTGGAAATATTAAACTTCAGAAGAATGTGATATATTGTTGATTTTTGGTAAATCAGTTTGGCTCAGATTAAAAAAAGAATTCAACTACTGTACAATCACAGGCTTTACTTAGTATTTGCGTAACACTTTTATATCTGTTAACTCCTCTGAGCCTCACAACAGCCAGTGGTGTGCTATTATTCCCATAGGTGAAAGTAGCTTTATCATTTTACCAGAATCATACCTTTAATAAGTAACAGAGTTGAGACTTTAACGAATCTCTTGGCACTAAGTTATGTACACTTTTCTCCTTAGCATGATACAAAATTGAAGTAAAAACCAGAGACATGCAATTTTCTTCCAACAAACAAAGTCTCTGTTAAGCGTTACCTTTAAAATGGGTTGTTATTGGCGCCATAGGAGGCCATTATATAGTGTATTCTTCAGTGGCTTTGTCTTTCTCATATTCAGCCTAAATCATTCCATTAGATTTCACTGTTCCAGTAATACTTTCCTTCTAGCCACCAGGGTGTTGTGACTTTAAAATATATTCTATTTAAAATCCTTCCCCTTTTTTTTATGAGGACTTTGTTTTTCTGTACATCTTCCTATCCCCCAAGTCAGTTCTCTCCCACTTCCAAGTAACTTGGGATAAAGTTATTGACACTGTTGCCCAAGAATTACAGACACCCACATAAAGATACAGTTTCCAAGTACTCCAAAGAATTTCTTAATTTGATGGAGTGTAGACCATACATGGCTTTTTCATGATCAGTTGTCAGAGTTTGTTTCTGATTTTCAGAGTACTTCTTATCAATTATCTGTAGGAAAAAAATTCAATTTTATTTTGTTGGCTAAATTTTCCCCCATAAATCAGATTTGTGTTGGACTGTATAGAGAGAATTATATGCAAAATGACTGCAAATTATCTCATTATATTTCTCATTATATTTCACTTTAAAAGTTCACATCTCCTTGTATTTTTAAACATTTGCAAGCATATTAACATGGACATATTTTAAGGGCAACCCAAATGTATAGCCTCCTAAAAGGGAAATATTTTCTAAATCTTCTCTGGACCTCTCTCTTCTCTGCTAAAATTCAGTGGGCCATAGTTTTCTTGTTTCCTCCATAACATTTTTCATTTTAAATCCAGAATCCATTTTGCCAGAAGGCATAGTAGACAACAATCTATTCGTAAAGACATTGGGGTAATATCTTTTCCTTTAAAAAGAAATTATTGATGTTCATAATTAAGCAGGGAAAAAAGTCTCTATACTTTGATTCGCAACAAAGTAAATAATAAATGTAAATATCCCAAGGAGAAATAATACATAAAATTAGATTCCCACCAAAATGCTCCATGTAGGAGTGAGAAGGAAATATAGTGATAGTGTCTTAACATGGACAAAGAAACTAAAAAATGAAAAGGCAAATAATAGAGAAGCCCAGAAGATGCAGAACTTAAAAAGGCTGAGTGCCTCTGGTTAAAAGTATCACTATTCCTGCCCTTTGTGGGAACTTTCTCAGTTATTTGTACATTGGTTTTAACTCTAATGTACATGATGCAACAACCTGGCCTTTTACATCTATGTGAAATTTTTTAGTCATGCTGTTAATAATAATTTGTAAAAATCAAATCATGATGATATCAAAGTGTGCTCCATTCTGATATCTTTTGTTTCCTAATGAAATGTTTTTGTTTCCATCATAGGCTTGCTTTTGATCACCTAATGCCAGACAGGCTAACCAGCATTTTCCTTAGTAATTATGATTAGCATATTATGAAGAATAAATAGCATGCTCTTGCAATAAATAAGCAATCAAGAAGATAAAAATGGAAGCAGAGAGGTTGTTGTCAGTCAAGCTCTCAACTGATTATAAATTCTGCTGTAACCAGCATTGCAGATTAAAGAGCAAGTGTGGTCATAAGCTTCTTTCTTAGTATATTGTGTCTGCATGTCATAAGGAATTCTGAAGCTAAATTTGTCCTTCTCCACCAGAGATGTTAAATATAATAGGAAAGTTAGCAATACCATTTACTTTTCATTTCATTCCTCTTTACAATGTCATCATTGTTTGTAAATTCTTGCAGTTATACAAAACCCTCAAAATTTAAATATGAAGACTAAATCCTAAAATTATGGTCTCAATTTAACAATGCTATAATTATAGCTGAGATCATATTCTATCTTCCATCACTCAAAACTTTCACAAAGCTTTGTTATTTTGACATCAATTGTATTCACTTTATATAAGATGAAAAGTGTTAAAGAATAAGAAGAATTAGTTTGTTCTCATATCTTCCAAGAGCTGGTTGATTTGTTGATTTGACTGTAGAAAGAATCAATGGGATTAACATTACAGGTACAACCAGTAAAAAAAAGGTTGAGTTGAGACTGAGTCAAGAGTCTCTCCTGAGGAATAACTCAAGGAATTATTTTTACTTGATCTTCATAAGGACAATAAAGGGATAGTCTGAGAAATAAAGTCATGCTGTGGAATAAATTACATTCAACTTTCTAAACAGTTAATTTTACAAAATTAATTTCTTCTAAATTATTAATTATGTAACTATATTGCATCTATATAGTAAGAGGAAAATAGCTCTAACTTAACAATAGTGTGATTCAGGTAGTAGACCTATTTGGCTAGGTCATTGGTGAAACCTGATCCAAGAAAGGCTATAGAAAATGATTCTGCCCTGATTCTAGCAGGTTTTCAATTTGTATAGCTTTTTTTCTGTCTCATCTGTAGAAGCTTACACCAAACCATCACTCCTTGAATCAAGACCAAGGTAGAATTTTAAAGACTTTTCACCCTTCCATCTCCATTCAAATATTCTACAAACATTTGCTGAGAAGTTCCTGTGAATCTGCTCCCAAGGAGATGTCTCCTGAGGAAACCAGATACTAATTTGGTACAAGTATGATGAACATTACATAAACATTCAGAGCACAGTCCATTGAGCCAAATAAAGTCCTTCGAAAGAAAATATATACAAGATAGGACCTGAATGATGCAAGATGAAACATGGAGTGAAAAGCAAAAGTCCTGAGGTAGGAACTGAAAGACAATCTGTTTGAATGAAGGATAAGCAGGAAGGCAGCAAAAGTACATGAGTCTGGAAAGACAAGCAGTCTTACAGTCTAGCCAAAGAGTCTTGTCTTTGATTTGAGTGCATGTGTAAAAGAAAGTTACAAAATGTTTCAAGATGTGTATTGTGAAAAGATAACAGAAGTCAGAGGCACAGGAGATGAAGTAAGCAGTTAGGAAAGTCTAACAACAGTTTTGGCCAATGTTGGTAATGACTTGGAATTGGGTGATGCAATGGTTTTAAAGAGAAGTGAATGTGTGTGTTCAAAATATATTTAGGAGAATTGATAAGACTTAGTGACTGAATAGTAATGAGTAGCAAAAGACTCCAGAACAGGCATGTGTGGAAAGATGGAGACACCAAGGCATTGGGGTGAGCATCTGAAATTCCTGGTAGAGGCATAGATGGAGATAGTTCATAGGTGGTGCCAGTGTAACCACAATGACACACACATGCTTGCAGGCAAGGCACATGCACATATACACTTTCCTTTTCTTTCAGTAGATTTCTACTGCCCTTTCCACCTGTTTATTTTCTTGATGTCCTCACACTAGATAGAGAAGGAGATGGGTAATAAACCAATAAATAAAGATGCATGAATGATAAATGTTTAAACAAAGAGGGTAAGGGGAAGAATTATTGGCTCAAGAAAAAGGAAGAGTTAGCCAGGAGTGGTGGCGCATGCCTGTAATCCAAGCACTGGGAGGCAAGAGGCCAAGGATCACTTGAGTTCGTGGATTCGATACTACCCCAGGCAACACAGTGAGACCTAGTTTCAAAAAAAAATAGAAAATGGAAGAGTTGCCTTAAATTGAAATAGGGAAGAATGGAAGAACCAAATTTGAGGAAGAGGGTACTCAGGAATTTGGTTTTGGTCATCAGCAAGGGATTGGTATAAATCATATTTGATATAAATCATATTCCATCTATAATATTGGATTATCTTCAATCAATAAGAAGAATACCATAGCTCTAAATGTATCATGTCAAATAGTTCCATCTATTATTCAATGGCAAAAGATAATTTAATAATAATTTATATATTATTGCCATACTTTTTAAAAATATATGTAAATATACTTATTTCATATAAAGGTTAATATGCATGAAAATAATAGAATAACATCTGGCAAATATTCCCCAAAGTGTTAGCAGTACTATTTACTAGGAGTGAAAGAAATTAAAGTGAGTCATTTCACATCTTATCCTCTGTGTATTTTTATGTTTAACAATAAAAATACACGCATAAACAAAAATAATTTTGTAAACTTTGTAAAATAAGCAAAAAGTCCAAATTCACTCACTGAAAAACAGAGGAACATATAAAGTCATAGCACTATGGTAGAGGTAGTGGCAAATTCCAGACTCTAGAGAACACTAACACTTTTCCTCCTGTTGAGCTAAAAGAAAAACTGGACACCAAATTGTGAATTTTAGTAAGAAAAAACTTTGTTTCAAGGAACCTCAAGAAATCTAAAACAGATATGAGCTCAGAAGCAGCTTTTAGAAATGGAAAGGATATCCCTGAGGCAAAACCACAGGAAACACAGACAGGTCACAGAAAGATGTGGAACTTTTACACCACGTCAGGGATGCTATTTAGGGCAAAACAGGCAAACATCCTTGGAAGTCTGTGCCCAGAGGTCAGCTCCCCAAAGATGGTCATGCTTTTCAAAGACTTCTTTCCACACACCTATCATAAGCTACTTGTAATTCAGAAACTGTAAATCCAAAATCAGATTTCTGCACATCAATTGTTCACAAAGCTGAGATTTCCAGTATCTTATCTTGAGAGAAGAGGGGAGGAATAAGATGTATTAAGTGACTCTTTTATACTAGTCACTGGTCTAAAATATTGCATAGTCAATTCAAATAGCAACTGAGAGACTCTAGCAGTGTGTATTGTAAGCTTTTACATGAAAACATATCTAAAATGCAACATAAAGAGTACTAGCGCAACAGTTGGTTTCACTCTTCTTTCTGGGCACCTGGGTATGTAGTAGGTGTTCAATAAGGATTTGCAGGCTGTTTGAATAGGCAACAAGAGATCATTGGGGGAAGCTTTAATCCACCTTATATATCCTGCAAACCAAGAATAAAAGACTCATCTGGGAACTGTCATGTGTTGTTAAAAAAATACGTACAGCATTTCATTTAATCTTCACAACAACCCAGTTCACTGGAGTTTTTTTTAATTCTTTTTATTCTTTTTTTAAATTTCTTACAACATCGGCAAACAATTATTAGAATGCCTTCCCCTCCCCTGACATTCCCTCTGTTCACTTAGACTCCTCCCTCTTTGATATATGTTGATCTATATTAAATCCATTGGTCTCTTCATTTTCTGTGACAATGTCCTTTTGCTGGATGAGGGACTGTGTTCCTGGGACACGGTTAATGTTCCGGTATGTTTTCAGTCTTTTTTTTTTTTTTTTTTTTTTGAAACTACATCTCACTATATTTGCCCGTGGAACTGCAGGCTCACGTTGCCTGGGGTACCACGGACTCAAGCAATCCTCAGCCTCAGCTTCCCAGGTAGCTGGGATTACAGACGTGCACCACCACGCCCAGCTATTTTTTTGGAACTAGGTTGCCCCGAGCAGAACTCGCACTGCGATCCTTGGTCCTCGCCATGGCTTCCTGGGCTGCTGTTTACAGGCATGCACCACCATGCCTGGCAGGTTTTCAGTCTTAACTTTGTATTGGGCAGCCAGTCCGTGCTCATTTGAGGTCAACCATTGTCCGTTCTCTGTGCTGTTTTGCTGTCCCTTCGACCTACAGCTCTGCCCTATGGCTGAGGGGGCCTCATCCCCACCATTGTCAGCAAAGAAGTTACTTATTGTGCAGAGGCATCTGTTGGTGGCCTTTGCAGGTCATTTTCTCTCCCTTAGTTTGCTGCTTTGCTGTGAAGCTGATGCCCCGTCTCTGTAGCCTTCTTCTCCCATGGAATGGGGAGGGGCGCCTTGCTCTCTTAGATGGCTTATCAGAACTGGGATTCTGTCCCATCCACTCCTGGTGAGGCTGTAGGTGTGAATCTGTGATAGGTCATCACCATGGTCATTTCTCTGTCCATTATGCAATGACTTTATCGATGTTTCTTCTCTTCATCCTGCTGAGATGTGTGGGCAGGATCCTTAACTGGTCCCTCATCCATTCGATGTCAGTGTTTGTAGTCTTTGTTTCTTCTTATTCCTCCTGAGGACTAAATGAAGTGAGAGTAAAACAGAAGGGGCGTCTAGTTCACCCTCCTCCCACCTTCCACCCCACTCTGCCGGAACCCTATACTAGGGTTCAAACATGTGGAGTGTGCACGCACCAGCCAACTCTGCCACACCCAAAGCAGGTCCCTAACTGCCCCCCAACCTCCAGACCAAAGGTGGAGGGTGCCAGCATGCCCAGGACACAGGGCTCAGAGACCCCATGCACCAGACTTGTGTACTCACCCAACTCAGCCATCCAGGTCCCTAGCTCACCCCCAGCCTCCAGACCATAGGTAGAGGGTGCTGGTGTGTGCAGGGCGGGGTGGCCAGCCACCACGGCTGGTCACAGGGCACCTGGAGTTTATTTTTTTAAAGATGAGAAAATTGAAGCCAAGAAACAGCAACTTGTCTGTGATCATTTTAGTAATTTTTGGTAGTGAGCAAAACTGTTTAAAACTAATCTATCTGGACTCCGGGCTCCAGTTCCATCCAGACAAGCACCTCTCCAAGACAAATTCTCCAATAATACTATAGAGAAAAAGTTCTCTCTATCTCTGTCTCTCTCTCTTGCATATCTTAGTTTTGTGTGTGTCATATGTTTAAGGAGCACAGGGATAAAGGTACAGTTTTCTAGATTTTTAGTGAATGTTGACTTTACTGCATGGTAGAGTAAGGCTAGTCTATTCATCAAAGTTCTTTTTTTTTATGTGGCTATTAAAAGTTTACACTGGGAATTGTAAAGTGTGTTTATAGGTACCCCCCACCTGTATTTTATGTAAAATAACACAAATTATAAGAATAGCTAAATTTCAGGAGATTATCTCACTTCATAAAGAAGTTTTCAGTCAGCTAACTCTTCCAGGCCTACAGTCATGTAGGCCTTGTTGGATCTTCATCTCCTACTTCCAACATGTAGAAGTTACTAGGACATCTTTCTATCACATCTGCATGCTTATTTATACCTGAATTTGACATTCTTCTGACCTCTTACCATTGAGCAAACATTTCATTCTCAGTGCTTCGAGTCTCCCCCTCCACATATCATAAAGTTTCTGTCTTTTACCTTCGCTTCATGGTCAAGTTTTTTAAACCTCAATTCTAAACCTCAGACTTGGTAATAGATTGAGTGTACCTCAATTCTAAAGCCATACCTCCCATTTTTCTACAACATACTCATAACTTTGCCTCATCCTCAGCAAGCTTCCCATATTTCATAATAGGCCTCCTTGTAATCAAATCTAGGAGAATGACAAAGGTGTCCTCTGAACTTAACCTGGTAGCACCGTGGACACCAGTAACTACTACCCCTTCAAGATACATCCTTCCTTCCTCCCCAAGAAACCACTAAGTTAACTCCTACATATGTAACTTCTTTGTTCAGTTTTATTTTCAGAGATCCTCTTGCTCTTCCCAACCATTAAATATGAGTGCTCCTCAGGTCTTCCCTGGATTTCCTTTTCCCACTTCAGCTATATTTGTAAATCATCAACCCCCAGTCTCTGTCTCAAACCCAGACTCTTTTCTGATTTTCACTTAGATTCATAGGTTTATGTGCTTAGCTGTCATATCTGCCACCTTGCTTTCCCATTTTAACAGAACTGAATGTATCACCTCCCATGGTCTCATCCTAAGCAGCACTATTTCTGCTTAAACCACATACCATTTCCATTTCATCACTCCATACACTTACTCTACTACCAAGTCTTATCTATTCTAATCCCTAATCAATTATTGCTAGAATCTTCTTTTTCACAGTCAATACCTTGTCTCTCACTTAGGCTAGGGCAGTTTTTGCTCTGCCTCTCTTTATTCAACACACAAGAATGAGAGTAAGCTGGGCGTGGTGGTGTGGACCTGTAATCCCAGCGCTGGGAGGCAAGAGGCCTGAGATCACTTGAGTTTGCAGGTTCAAGACTACCCCAGGGAACATAGCAAGACCTAATCTCAAAAAATAAATAAGGAGAGTAACTTTTCAAACAAATTTAATGAGACTTTTCCCACAGTTCTCTTCCCCAATAATGACCAATTCTTGATCCTAGTCTCATGGTCTGACTAATCTGTGTGCCTGTCCTGCCTTACCTGTGTCTTCCCATTCCCTACCTCAGCTCTATGCCTCATCCTACAGGTTCTCCTGCAATCTTTATAATCTGTTTACCTGATGTGCCCCACAACCATCTTACCATTCACTGATCTAACTCCTAAATATCCTTGTTTCAATTAAAATTCTATTCTCCCCTAAAAGCCTTTTTCCAACTTGGTTAAATTTACCTATTCAATATTTACTCTATCCTCACAGCATCCTACAGTTCTATATCCTTAGTGAGTTTGTAATTAACTGTTTCATGTATGAGTGACTAAATGTATCTATAACAATGTTAATTCAGCTAAGTCAAAGTCTTAATGTAACTTTAAAATATTTTGAAAGAAATTTTAAAAGATTATAGGTATAACTAGCAGGGGAGAGGGAGTTTCTAGCCAAGAAAGTAAATGTAAAAGTTACATAATAAAAGGTAAGTCTTGTAAGTACATTTTAATTGAAGATATATATATATATATATAATAAAAGGTATGAATAAAAAAGTAAGCAATAGAGTTGTACTACTATTTGCAATGCAGATGACAGATGAAGCACTAATATTTAGAGGTTACCAAAAAAAAAGACACAACTGAAGAGAAAAACACATAAAAATGTAGAGATGGAATTTGAAGAGAATGAAATTCAAATGACTGACAAGCATTTAAAAAATGCTTCAAATCACTGCAGGACAGAGAAATGTAAATTAAAGGACAATGCAGAATTAATTTACTCCAAAACCAAAAAAATTTAAGGAAAGTTATAAGATTTTTAAGTGAAATATAAAGTTACTCTGTACGGAACTGGTGCAAGAATAAACAAAAAATTAGTGGATCAGAACAAAAAAACTCAGAAATGCATCCAAATAGTTACAAGAAAGTATTTATCTTTATGTGACAAAGATAAGATTTTAAATCTATATAACTGGTTTCAACAAATAAAGAAAAAAAGAAAAAAATTGTCATTGACAAGAACAAAAACTAAATACAATAAAATCAACAACCAAATATAAATTATTTGACAATTACATTGATTTAACTGAATGATTATTTAGAGAAAGGTTAAATTTTACTGAACATAACGCACCAAAATAAATTTCAGAAAAACTAATGATTTCAATATTGAAAATGGAGCCACAAATGTCCTAGAAAAATACATATACATTTACTTATTTATACATACAGCTTAATAGACTTTTGATATAGCAGATTTTTATAAAACATGGTACTAATGATGAAAACCATAAAGAAAATAAATGAAAATAATTCTAAATGCAGTATATGACCAAGTTATATAATAAATGATATTGGAAAGAAATTAAGTTTACTTATACCTCACATTTTACATAGAAATTAATTCCAAGGCCAGGCACGGTGGCTCGTGCCTGTAAGCTTCAGCCTATGAAGCGGCCGGGTCTAGGGATCGCTGTCTGAGTCCCACCTGGGACCCATAGCAAGACCTAGTTCCAAAATCTAACTGGGCGTGGTGGCACACCCCTGTAATCCCAGCTACCTAGGAAGCTGAGACTGGGGATTGCTTGAGTCTGTGGTACCCCGGGCAACGTGAGCCTGCGGTTCCACGGGCAAAAATAGCGAGACCTAGCTCAAAAAAAAAAATGAATTTTAGACATACTAATAATTTGTATATTAAACAAATAACCAGCATATTAAGAGAAAACATAAATGAAGAGATATTTTTAAAAGCAAAATATGAAATATTGACATAATTGATAACCTGAAACTTTGTATTTCTATGTAAACATAAAAATAATGTTTAAAAATGCACACTTATTGAAAGATATAAAGCAAACTAAAATATTGCATATGTGACAAAGTTAATGATATGTAATAGATAATAGATATCTGAACTTTAAAATTGGTAAATGGCATAAAAAAGACAATATGTAGCTAAAGAAGAACAACCAGTACAAACTTGAGAAATGTGTGTGCTCACTAGACAGTAAAGAAATACAAAATAAATACATATATTCAGTTGTAGTATTTAATATTGACAAAACTCATAAGGTAAGACACTTTTCACAGGAGTATAAACAAGTGTAGCCTTTGATCTGTCATCACTTCTGGGATTTGGCATAAGAAACTAATCAAAGATATACACAAACATTTAGTTATATATAAGAACATGTATAGTACTGTTTGTAACAGAAAAACTGGTATAAGTATCTAACTCAAAAATTTTTATATCATTTAAGATTTTTAGAATACAATACAAAATTGTGATGCAGAGTTTTATTGATTTAAAAATAAAAAGTTATATTTTCAAACATATGTATAATACTCTGTGACTATCAGCAAATATTTGTAATGATGTTGTGGTTAAAAACTACATTTTTAGCCTATCTGAAAACTTGTTATAGTCTGACTAGGGATTATTTCTAAATTGTGAAATTTCAAAAGATTTTTTTAATTTTCTTCTTTTTGCCTTTCTGTACTATTGAAAATACTTATAATGGGCTTGTTTCATTTTTTAAAAAAAACTATGTGTACTGCAAAACTTCATGTATGAACTGCACGTTTTTAATAAGGCAAAAATGAATGGAATAACCTGGACATGGTGGCACACACCTGTAATCCCAGTTACCTGGGAGGCTGAGGCTGGGGATCACTTGAGTCCATGAGTTCAAAACAACCCTGGGCAATATAGCAAGACCTACTCTCTTAACAAGAAAAAAGAAAAAAAAATGGATGGAACTGGTATAGGAAAAAGACAAAAAATACATTAGTAAAATGCTAACAGTGGTTTCTCTAGATGATAGAATTATGAGTTATTTTTTTCTATAGTACACTGTTTATGACAAGGAAAAATACAATTATTTTAAGAAATAAAACAATTTGTGCACAAACTATCTCTGTATCTTTCAGGCAAATCTGCTTGAGACAAAATTCATTTCTTACGAAATGGGAGGCACTGGACTAGAAGATTGCTAAGATCCCTCCTACTTCTCACATTTCTCACATATTATATATTTTCAGATTGAAATCTATTTGAAAATTAAAAATAGTTTTCCACCAACCCAAAAATGGAGAATATTGCACTATTCACCTACTATTTTGCCCAAAATTATGCCACCAAAATGAAATTCTCCTAAAATAGTTGAGTCAAATATAGGAGGGCAGGAGATGGAGGGAGGGAAGGAGGAAGATAGAAAGCAGGGGGTTGGGGGTGAGAGAGAGAGAGAGAGAGAGAGGAGAGAGAAAGAGAGGAGAGAGAGAGAGCAGGTGTCTGAGAAATGTAAACAATGTGCCTTGTTTTCAGAAGTTTATAAACGGTCATCAAAATCTGGTGACATGCAAAACACACCAGAAAACTGTCACACAGCATTACCTCTAGAAGTGAGTGCTTCCTATAACCCACACATTCACTCTTAATTACTCCTCACAACTTTCCTGTGAAGTATATAAATATCCCAGTTGGATTTCAAGACAAGAGTGAAATCACAGTGATTTGTTTTTCATTTTGTTTTGCTTTTTGATTGAAGTAGTACTTGGATACCCTAAGTCAGGTAAAACCACCCTAGGCCACCAACCACCAATTCACCCACAGTTCACCCCTATAGTCCATTAATGTGCACGATGATGTGATCTGACAGTGGGACAGAAAAATACCATCTGACTTAGGCACAGTCTCCTAAATGACTGGAACTGTTCCTCTCTCTGGGTAAAGCCACAGCTCTATGGCATTCCTTGCTTCTGCAGGTTAGGAGTACCTATTCTGCATTTGAGGGGTTGCATCGTTGTTAATTCCTCTGGGAATGCCTGAGCACAACATAGTTTAAAACAGGGTCAGTAATCAACTCTGTGCTCTTGATTTATTTGAATGTCACTTTCTTATTTTACTCATGCTTTCCTATGCACCTAAAGAGATAGATGCAAACATGTGACCCTTTCTGTATTATTGCATATACTAGGCAAGCTGACATTTAGGGAAAGAAATATAATTCATTAACAAATGGAAATAGGATTAAGGTTGCTAAGTAGAGAGATCCTTATAATTTTGCAACTAATAAAGCACATGATTATGTATATGCAAAAGATATGTATATACTTCAAAGAAATTACTGTTAAATTACCCCTGAGTTCTCAAGATCTGAATAGAGTACAGAGCTCTCAGGTGCATTTAAATATAACATGATATCTATAAATATCTTAGGAGACCCAATTTTGTTCAGTATTTTAAGTTTTAAAATAAGTTTTAAAATTTTCTTTATAATTCAAGATTATGAGAAAGGCATTCAATTTTGGTGCTTTGGCCATGGGTGTGGTGTGATAATATAAATCTGGAGAGGTGGGATCTAATATTTTGGAATCATGCACAGTGTTGTAAACTTAATTTAAAAATTATAAATAAAATAATCTAATCATATTCTTATTTACTACCATATTTGTAAACCATGGAAATATCACAGACATTTAAAAAAATAGGTGAGTGGGTATTAATTTACACACTTTAGAGATCTCATTAAAATGGAAGTAAAGCACTATGAAGTTATAAACTTTTTCCTCTTTAAGACCACTTACCACCACAGAGAAAATTATGAAATTAACATACAAATGTAACAAACAGTATTTATTAACTCTATTGAAATGTACAGTTGCACACTCTATCCTTTATGACAGGAAAGCTACACGTTAATTCTACAAATGTTTCCCCATGACTTTCCATATTGTTTGGAATTACCTTTCTTATGCCCCACCTTCTGCTCACTGCCTCTTCCATTCTTGTACCTCTGTGGATAGACCATTGAGGAGAGTGTAGGGGAGAATGAGAACAGCCTAACATGAATTTCCAACTGGAAGTTTCCACCTGGTCCTGGAAGCTTCATAATGGCACCAGAGGTGCCTAATTGCAAATTAAGAAATGTTACTCCAAGAAATGTTGCTCCAGTCAAACTCTCAAAGATTAATTATTATTAAGTTAAAATGGGTACATAAGGAAGAAGTTCTCCTTTAGTCCCTACCCTCTAAGAAGTACAAAGAAAACACAATTTAGTATTTACAGCAACCGCTTAAACATAACAAAAGAAATTAAAGCTAAGAGAAGAACAGATGTTTCGTTTCCCTTTGTTTTAGCATCTCAATTCAGATATCTCTTTTACTTAAGATGGAAAGAATAATTATTCTCACAGTTAATTGAAAACAAATAACTAGGAATTTTGAAGAGTATAAAATTAATCAATACTATGATCAGCATTGCAATCAGTAAACAATAACTACCAAAATGGATCTATTTTTTAAAAAGTACAAGGAATTCTGAATCTGCTATCATTTTTGTTTTGTATGTTTCATTTGGAAATGTTTCTTAAATTTCATCACACCCCAAGTCTTCTAACATAGATATTACCTAAGTTTTTGCAGCAATATAATCTTTACAAAACATCTAATAAAAGTTTTAATCGTTTATCACCTGTTTTCTTCATTAGTGAGATTGGAGCTAACATCCTGACAAAACTTATACTTTGAAAAGCATAAAAGCAAACAGTTCCAAATTACTCTGGTTGAGATACAAAAATGACATCCACATTTCACACCATAATCCTGTATCCAATAATTGGATAAATAGCTGAAATCAATAAGAACAAAAGAGGAAAATAAATTTCTCAGTTTGTATAAGATGATTGATATAAATAGTAATAGATGAGTGTTCAAAAGAGATACATTTAATCTCAATTCTAGATAAAAGTATTTTAGAATTGAGAATAAACCAACAATGAATGAATTTGCCTGGTGAAGTAATTAGAGCAATGCTTTTGCTATCTGCCGATGCTTAAAGGATGCATTAACTTAGATGTTATTTGCTGTAAGTTTGCCCACATTTTATATTATAAAGATGCAAACATTTTTGATAATATTTTTATTTTCTATTTAAAAGTCAAAAATTTCATCTTCTGTATTCAGTCTTTTCACCTGAATGCATTGTTCACAATGTTTATATAATGCATCTTTTACTATATTTTAATTCATAATTAATTAGAGAAATAGTTCTAAAGTCGCAAGTATACAAAAGTCATATTACAGGGAATGTATTGCTTTAATAGTATTTCCATGTTTTTGCAAATGATTCATGAATTTAACAAAGACAGAAAAATTTAGACAATGTGTGACTATTTGTAAATAACAACAAAGCAACAAAATGTGTTGGTGAAAAATGAGAAACCTGACACTATGCTGAAAACTGACTTTTTAAAAACTGTTCATATGTGTGATTTGGCATCTTGAAAAACAGTTGCCATACTTTTATATAAAGCAAAATGGAGACTTCTGATTTCACTTACACCCAAAGAATAATGCACTCTTCTTCATTTGATAATATTGATGCAACATTTTAAATATTTATACAAAGAAAGCAAATATGAAACATGTTTATTCTGAATGTCTGTTTGATCTTTGACATAATACCATTTCTTGATTTAGAATCATTGATTCCAAAGGCATATACTTTCATTTATAAAGTATGTCTTACCCAACTTTAAATCAAGTGTCCTTAGAAAAAGCTTTCTAGATTCAGATTTGCCTTTTAGTAAAATTAAAATTTAAACTTAAAAATGCACCTGCTACTTATGTGTGAATTTCTTCCACCCTCATTTGAAATGTTACTGATTTCTTTTATTTGTAGAAATAATAAGCACTGGGTCATCGGTAGATTGTTATAAATTCATGCACAGAACATTTATAATATCTATAAACATATCATTGAAAACAGGAAAACTCTAATCTTGATGTATAGAAAAAGCACTGGTTTAAACATATTTTTTTAATGATATGCTTCAGTGTAGGTCTAATAGAAAAAGATACAAAGCAATTATTTAGTAATTATATGTGAAACATCATAGTCTTATTAAGTCAATGAATCTCTAACTCTAGAATTTCAAACTCTAAGTAGAAGATATTGATAAAGCCAGTTAATTATAACTGAGCACAAAAAAAGAAAAAGAGGTAAATATGTAAAACTAAAGGTTTTCCATCCTTTGGAAACAATATGAATATTAGTGACACCTAACAAGAACGGCCTTTGCTCTGTTTAACATTTAATCAAGTAGTTAATATTAAAACTGGAGACAGCAAAGATGTGTTGAAAGCAGTTACTTGTATATTGAGATTTGGAGAAAAAACTACATGTGGTTTCCATTGTCCCATAGCCAACATTTTGGAATTTCTTACAGAATGATATATTTACATTTCACAAAACTGAAAAAGTCTGCCTTCTTATTGAAGTTTACCATATGTCAAAACACTTCAAAAGCTAAATATTTTATATAAAGAGAGAGAAATTGACTAATCTATAATGTACATAAGATTAACCAAAAGAAACTTAAGAATGTCAAAAGCAGTGTTCTGTCAGTTAATTAATACTTGAGTAACACTTGAAAAATTATAAAACCCATGTTTTAATATATGTGACTCAGATACATTCATTATATTCTTATACAGTGTTTTAGTTCAATAACATACATATATAAGCTAATAAATTATCTGTTACATTACATTTTAACAAATGCAAGTGTACTCAATACAGGATCTTCATATTTATTCAGTTAGCTGAATTTTATCAGTAAATACAATGCTCTCAGGGTTCACCTCATTACAAAAAATGTTTTGTTTACATGGATACTTCTTGAATTTGCTTCAAAAACTAATTATAAAACAAACCTTTTGCAGTTTATGAATACAGCAATTATCTCCATACCCTTGAAAGCAAATGTTATTAAGCACAGCTCACCTACATCAATGAGATGACAGGAGCATCAAAAACTTCAATCTGTGTCCAAAGGCCACATGAATCGACTTATTGTGCATGCACAGACATTTTACCATTCTGTGAGGCATGCTGTTGCAAGCATAATATTCATTGAACATATGGGAAAGATAGGGAACTGTAAAATGCACCTAAGGAAAAAAAAAGCAGTTAATGACAAAGAGCAGGTGAGTGAATACTTCAAACCTCAGAACATATACCCATCAGCAGGTCTCAATAACATCTCTCCCAGGATATGAGCAAAAATGACTAACACAGGGTTCTTGGCTTGCATCTTTTAAATCATAATAGCTGAAAGGATTATATATAGATCTAATCCAAGTGAACCTAGAATCACAAAGTGTGACCACTGGAAGAATAATTATATCAGATGCCCAACTAATAAGTATTTTATCAAGACTTGGCAAATAAAGTTGAGAGAGGAAATTCTAAAAGGTGACAGAATCATGAGCAATAATAGTAGAAACATATAAAATGCATTCCATGGTTGATAAAGTAGTTGACTTCTTAAGCGAGTTGTAAAATTATCAGGGAAGGGAGAGCAGATGTTACACATTTGGTCTTGGTAAAGCATTTGATGCACTGCTTCATGAAAAGTGACTTGAAAAATTAGTCCAAATTGGCTGGGATTTGATCAGTGTCACACAGATTGAAAACTGCTTGAGAATCAGTAAACAGAAGATCATAACAAATGGCCACATCTCCACTTGGGGTAGAGATCAGCCACTGGAATTGGTGTTAAATCTGGTCTTGGTTAATGATCTTATGAATAGCTTTTTAAAAAATAAACAATTTTAATAGAGGTTTTCAAAAGCTGCTAGCATTGAATGATGATGCTTGTGAAAGAAAGAATTGAAAATAGAGTCCGAAGAAAAGACATAAATATGCAGGAAATAATGTAAAATTTAGCTTGTAGAACTCACCACAGAAAACAATATACAACAATAAAAGAATGTTACTGATTCTTTAATACAGATACCAAAACTTACAGCTGCAAGTAAATCTTGTCCTTCAAAGCAGTAATTCGGAGAAACCAAACATACTATAGCAATGCTGTCACTATTCAAAATGTTTTTGGGAATTAATCTTTGAAACTGCCTTAAGCAAATCATGTCAGTAAACTTTAACACCCTTTATGAGCCATGTAAGAAAATGTGTCATCACAGAGTAACCATGCTTAATTTTTCCTACACTTCATTTGTGATAAAAATGTATATTCCCCAGCTTCTTCATCAGACTTAATGCCAAATAGCCTATGGCTAGCTCCAAAAGTTAAAACCACCCTCAGAGAAGTAAGATTTGTCTCCATTAAAACTATCTGAAAAAATATACTGATATAAAAGATATATTTTCACCAACACTTACTGCAAATCAGCTGTATGCCCATCTTTACTATGACTCTGGAGAGGTTTATACAAGCTAAAAAAGGACCATTGTCCTCCAAGTACTCACATTCTAGTTGAAGAAGACAATCACATAAATAATTATTCTACAACACAACATAACTCTGACAAACATATGTTCAAAATTCTATGGTAGCACAGAGGGGATCTGAGGAAGGACATTCTAGCAAAAAACACAAGTTTGACAAGAGTATGATATTTGGAAACATATGGTAGTACCAGCAGAGTAGTCTTGGAAGAGGAGGCAGGACAAGGTCATACAGAGTCAGATTAAATGTCATACTAAAGAGTTAGAACTTGCTTCTTCGGGCAATTTGGAGCTCCTAAAAAATAAACTGAGGAGATAATTAAGACCTGTGATACAAAGAATGGGTCTAGGGAGGAGAGAGGTTAGATGACTTTTGCATGCCACTTTATCAGACTTCAGTCTCCACTACTTCACCCAAACTGCCATTCCTGATGACCAATAACTTTGTGTAATGGTCAGCTCTCTGTTCTAGCTCCTTCTTCCTTGATAACCCTGTTTTCATTTAGCTTCTGGGAAGTCATGTCCTCTTAGTTTTCTTCCTACATCTTTTCCCTCCTACTTCTTCTCAGTCGCCTGTGCTGATTTCTACTCTTCTTCCCAACCTTTGTTAATAATGGAGCACTTAATGATGTCATCTTTGATTCCCTTCTCTCTACTCAGTCTTTGGTGATTACGTTCAACCTCATAGCTCTAAGTATCTTCTATGTAAACCTAGAAATAATCCAAATGCCCAAACAGATGACAGATCAATAGATGCATAATGAGTAGCAGCACCCAGTGGAATATTACACAGTGGTCAAATATGTGTGACTTACAGTACATGTGAATCTTAACAGATAAGAATTAAAAATAAATATATGAAGTTAAAGATATGCCATTGCTAACCACACATTGAAAAGTGCACATTCAAAGAAGGTAAGTGGGAACAGAAAATATTTAGCTCTATTAATAATAAGTAGATGATTATTTCAAGGGTATTAGTAAAAGAGGTAGATCTGGATAAATTTCAAGGGCATTAATACATTTACATAGGTTTAAAAGAAAGCAAAAGTGAAGGAGAAAGAGAAGAAAAGGAAAGACAATGTGTAAATAGATTAAAAGAAGGTAAACATTTCTCTTACTAAGTATTATATAACTATTAGTACTAAGATATATTTTAGAAGAGAAAATTTGCTGAGTATTTTCTTCTAATAAGAAAACTGGGTTTCTGACTGAATCCAGAACCTTTCCTTGAATATACACTGAAAAAGAGGGGTCCTCATATTGGGTACAGCCCACCCCCTAATGCAAATACATACCTTTCTCCCCCAAACTTTACTGACATTTCTAATATGTCCACTACACTTGATGACTCCTTCTCTACCTCCCTCTGTCAGTACCAGGACTATAGTAGAGGCTCAAATGTTTACTGGATGCTCTGAATTTAATCAACTATGATTAGGCATTTCTCCTTGGGATTTAAAAGCATATTTAGACAATGACTTAGTTTTATATTTTAAAGTGTTGTACTGGGATATGACAAATTAATGCCTTCTATGAAACAAACAGAAACATGACAGATCATCCCCAGGATTATTCTTTTCTAAAGTCACTGTTGCACCATATATTTGGACAACACAAGGCTTGGCATTAAATGTCCTCTTAGTGTATCCCACTTACTAAACTCTTTTGTTTTAGTTTCTCTGCACTTACAACTTGCCCTCCTCCCAGCCCCATCCCACAACACTTCACTGTAGAAATGGCTATACTCTACTTGACATTGATGGTAGATACTCCCTTTTTTGCTACTGCTCCTCTAACCAAGTCAAATACCAAGGAGAACCCCCCAAAAAGGATAGTTTAATGGGTTAACTTCAAAGAAGGAAAAAAATTTAGGCACATAGGAGGCATTTAATAAATATTGGTTGCATGCCTAACTCAATGAGATTTGTGCAGGTGGGCTTCCAGAACAAGTAACTTGGAAGAGAGCAGGAGGACAGAAGCATGAGCTAGAAAAAGCAGGAAATTGTCCAAGATAAAAGGCATGAATGCTTCCTCCAGAGAAGGCAGGAAAGAAAACTTCTCTCTGCAAGTCAGATGAGGAGGGGGTCATAGGAATTGACATCGAATTGTTTCCCCCATTCTGCAACCTACATTTCAGAATTTAAAAGATCATAACCAAGTTCCCTTATATATTTGACCCACTGGCCTACTGTGTCTATCTCATTCTATACCCAATTAAGTGGGATAAGAAATATCGGAGTAGTTAGTGGGCAATGAGTAGAGATAGGGTAGGTGGAACAGGGCAAAAGCCACCTTGCTGCTCCACTAACCTCAGAAGTATCATGTTATCAACAGAATAAACCCCACTGAATTTATCAGCAGACCCTAAACCCACTGATTCCTTGGGCAATTCACTGGTAATCAGAGTTCATGGCATAAAAGATAGAATCAGCACTGTGCCCAGAACCACAGAGTTGATTGTCAGTAATACACATACAAATATTCCAGAAATAAATCTCCCTACAAACACACCTATCAGGACCCAGCTGTTCTAATTCCCCACCTTGATCTCGGAAAACTACAAAACACTCCAGTTACCTTTTGAGATGGCAGACCTTCGTTTGCACTCAATGAAGAATCCTGCACACAGGCTCACAACTCCTCCAACATTGCTATTAAACTAGATCAATAGTCTCTATAGAAAAGGTCAAAGGTCCAATGGGCTCTGGGAACCCCAGACCACATCACTCTCTACCTTGACCAACCTGACAGACAAGCTCAAATTGCTCATTCTGCTCCCTTTCAGTGCATTAGCAAAGAACTTCAGAGCTTAAAATTGCAGTCCTCTTCTCTATATTAAATACAAAAAGAAAAGGTAAAAAAACAGTAAATGGTATGTAAAAGATGACAAAGAAATAAGTACATAAGGACAAAGAGAATAAAACAAGACAAAGCTCCTTTATTACTTATGTTTATAAAAGAATAGACAAATTACAGGTTTCTTTTTTAGCTTTCATTTTAAAATAGAAGAAAAGGTGGAGGGTTCTGCTGAACAGCACATAAAAACCTTCATGCTCGAGGGTGTGGCTTCCTAGTAAAGAGATTTGGGTGAATCTTGCTTACAAAACAGTCTCAGAAGGCTCCCTCCCTGGCATTAAAAAAAAAAAAGCAACCCAGAGACTCTTAAACACTTCCAAATTAACACCCCCAAATTTCCTGAATGAGCTTTCTATCACTACCTTATCATATTTCTACATAGTGACTAAAAACAACACAAATCAATTAACTTAGAATTCTTTCCATAAGGAATTGTACATAGGTTTCATTGGGATAAAGTCAGGTATTGGCAGGGATGTGTTCCTTCTGGAGCAAATAAACTCCTTACCTTTTCTCCTCATCTTCCAGAGACCACCTGCTCTCTTGCTCATCCACCTTCAAAAGCCAATAAGATTGCATCTCTGTGACCATTCTTGCTTAGTTACATCTCTCTTAGTCTTCTCTTCAAAATCCTCTTCCTTTTTAATTAGATCCCTTTTAATTAAGGACCCTTTTAGATAGAGTGTACAATCCCCCCCCAAACAGTTCATGGTAATCACCCTAGTTTAAGGTTAGCTAACTAACAACCTTAATTCCACAGCAAACCAATTTCCTTTCATTACATAACCTAGCATATTTATAGGTCATAGGGGTTAGGATGTAGATATCTTTTCAGGGGTCTTCAATCTGTCTATCCTACCACACTATTACTCCCAAGGCAAATTGGAGGAGCTGCCTCTCTCTTTCCAAACCTTTCTTTGATGACTAGTTCTAGTAAATTTCACCTATTCAAAAAGTTTTGGAAGGAGAACTAGGTCTAAAGGAGAGCTAGGTCAAAAAGTTTTGGAAAAAGAGCTAGGTCTAAAATGTCTCTAGAGAAGGTCCTGAACCCACATAACTGAGCATTGGGCAAGATTATTCAGTGGAAACTATTCATAAGTCTTAAAAGACATACAAACATACAAAGATATGACAAACACTAAAAATTTGGATAGGTTTTGAATTTGTTTTAAAGAGTAGCTAATTTCCTTAGCATGGAAACATTAAAAATGTACTCAATGAAGAAACAGATGGACAATCAGTCTAATATCAAAATGACTAGAAAGTTAATCCAGGTCTCACTTAATGTGCCAATATTTGGGGGGGGGACATAAGGGAGTGAAGGTCAGAGACTCTGTGTCACCTCTGCATTAAGAACGTCCTTGAGTTATCAGGGAAAAAGATAGAGTCCTCTCTCTAGTCTACACAAAAGGACAACTCTAAAGTCACAGTTATTCAAAAACTATGTAAAAAAAGTTTCCCAAGATTTGAAGAAAGTCTTATTTCCAACCTCCAGGAGATACAACACACAAAATCAACATTCATATTAAAGGACTGAAATAAATATGCAAACCACCTCTTAATATTTTCAAAACTATTTTTAATCACAACTTCAAAATCCTCTTTAGATGACAATAATCTAAAAGAGAAATAAAGCACATTTGTGGGAACCTTGACCCACTTTCTATTATTTGACCCACACAGCCATCTGCAAGGTCTTGTGTTATAGGACACTACAAGGATATAAATTCTCAGAAGCTAAGAAATTCCCTAAAACTTCACATCTAAATATTAGGTGGTATAGATTAGCCATATACCACAACATCACACTGAGTCCCAAGTAAAGATGTGCAAAAATGCTCCCTGAGCTCTCAATAGATATTGTAAAACATATGAGCTAGCCACTAGTCAACTATCTCAAGTTAAGCATTGGAAAGAAGGCCCTCATTTCCTCTATAATTAGAACTCAATTGTTCACATTACAAGTCCTTACAATAGTAGTTAAATGTTCCTTCCTTTGCATTTTATGTGTTTTGGAACTGCTATTTAAGATCCTCCCTCAGCAGCCTTCACCTCTTTTGGCATTTTACTGCCAATACTCTGCAAATATGGACAGTCAAAGGAAGCTCAGATGGTCCCAGGGAGCACAAGTCCAGGAACACATGGTATGCATTTGATTCTAACAAAGGGTACTTTTCAACCTTTGGGTGTCACTCCATCATTCCTTTATAAGACTACTATTTTCCAGGGAAGATTCAGTTTCCAAAAACATGGCAAGAGGCCCCGCCTGCCCTGTATGGTGGTGTGGGTGCATATAATGTGTCTAAGTGCTGTTAAGGAAGTGCATTTTGCACAGGTTTCCTGGCACTATTCTATGTATTTATGAACCGTCTCCTCTAGATGATAAGCCCCTTGAGGGCAAGTGGGTATCTCACCTTATTAGCCGCACATGGCAGAGTAACAATACTATCTGTCATGTATATAGCACTGTGCAATCTATAAATTGCTCTTACAAGTAAGCAGTAACAACACTGTGACCTTTGCCACATCTTCCAGATGAGGCTCTCAGAGGCCAAGCAATTAGCTTAGAACCATAAACCAGCAGGTAATGTTTTCCATTTGTCCATACAGAAAAGTATGTATTCCCTCCCTTGCACTACTGTGTTGTTTTCTTCTTCTAAGGTTTCTATTACAACAATTAATGCCTATTGACCTTTCTATTAAAATAAATATCATAGTCACAACAAAAACAACTCTTAGACTGTGAAAAATATAGTGGTTGCCAGAGGCAGAGAGAGAGAGAGAGAGAGAGAGAGAGAGAGAGAGAGAGAGAGGAAGAGAGAGGAGAAAAAAATGGTAGAAGGGATCAATTTGAAAGTGGAAAGGGCACTAGAATTTTGTTGATGGTTGTGTGAAACGGGTACAAATATCCAGAATGAAAACTGTACTGAAATTTTTAAACCAGTAGTAAATCAATAATTAGAAAAACTCTCAAAACTAATAATAAGATTCAGACATGTTGCAATCAAAACAATAACATTAAAATAATGCTAATTATTGTTAACATTTTTTGAATAATTACTCATTCAATCCTCCTAACAGCCCCAAGAAATACACGTTATTTCCCTCCCATTTCACAGATGTGTAAAGGAAAGCACAGAGTAATTGAGTTATCCAAAATCACAAGATTGTCAATGGCAACTGTGAAGTTTTCGTCCAAGAAGTCTGGTTCCAGAATCTGTGCCTGTAACTTATTCAGCACTATTCTGCCTGAATAAGAATCTACAAAGTTCCTTGCTTAAGGTATGTGAGCAGTTGCTCAACAAGAGGGACAAGCATGTTTACTCCTCCGTATGTGATTTATTTGATGATATTCTAAAACCTTTCCTCATGCCACTAGAATTCGATGCTAAGTACTATACTAAATTTTCTTGTACTGAAGGCATATGCGATGGTTACCTTGACTGACACATAAAATACCCAAAACAAAATACCCCAAGACTTGAGAACTTTTTGTTTTATGAATTAGAGACAAGAAAGGACTGCCTAGGCATCTGAGATGTTACAAGCTCACATCTGTAAGTCTTTCTTGGCAATTTTTGTATTTCCTTAAACAGAAATGTTTCCTGTCTGAAATTCGTCAGTGTTCACTTTATATTTGAACTTAAAATTATCTAATCCCGGGCCGGGTATGGTGGCTCGTGCTTGTAAGCTTCAGCCTAGGAAGCGGCCGGGGCTAGGGATCGCGGTTCGAGTCCCGCCTGGGGCTCGTAGAGAGACCTAGCTCCAAAAAATAGCTGGGCGTGGTGGCGCGTGCCTGTAATCCCAGCTACCTGGGAAGCTGAGGCTGGGGATTGCTTGAGTCTGTGGTACCCCGAGCAACAAGAGCCTGTGGTTCCACGGGCAAAAATAGCAAGACCTAGTCTCAAAAAAAAAAAAAAAAAACAAAAAAACAAAATTATCTAATCCCTTTTCATTTGCAATCTTCAATAACTTTTTCTTCACACATAGGGGCAAGCACTTGCTCTCAATATGATGTTTTTATTTCATTTTTTACTTCAGTTATCTTGAAAACATGTTATAAACATGCAAACATATTATAAAGGTTTTAAATTCAGGGAGTGTTTACAAATATCAACAGGAGTTATGAATTATGTATATCAGGAGCATATATAAATTAGATTTTGAAGAACAAGTATCACAGGCAGGTCATTATAAGAGATTTCATGTGAAATGTAAAAACTACCTTGAATAAATTATCCATAAGTTAACATTTTCATTAGAACCACAGATTTATTATTTCTGGGTCTGTGACATTTCTTTAATGCACTTTGAGTAAGTGTTTTAGTGTCACATTAAAAAACCATTTCAGCACTTTTTCCCCAATTGAAATTAACAGATTTTATTTACATATGAACTAAAATGATTTAAAATATTATAACACTAAAACAATACTCACTTCCTAATGTAGATACCGTTTTGTTCAGCCCAGAAACTTCTAATTTGAAACATTTAATTTAAAGCAGAATATAACTCTAGTAATCATTTTTGCACAGAATGATTTAAAATTAATAGCCAAATTGTAAGACTGTTTAAAAATTGGGAGACTGACAATCAAAACAATCCTAAATGCTTTGTTTATGTGATGAAAAGGAGTGATCCTTTAATTCCCTCACACACATTAAACTGATTTTACAGACTTTCTATACTGGTGTTCAACATAGTCAAGTGTTTGAGGTTACATAAAATAAACAATCTTGAGATCTTATTGCAAATGTTTGCAATTTATGAAGTAAACTGATTTGTGAGAGAAAAAAAATAACAGGATCCCATGTCACTGAAGCCAAAAAGGCATTTTTGAGAAATCAAAATATTTCCGAAATCTGAGCATTGTATTATACTAAAGCATTACCATCTGAGGACCTAAAAAAGTTATGTATCTGGAGAAAAGCTCAAAATAGATATTTATCAGTTCAGCTTCAAGCAAAGGCCTCTGAGTTTACTGGGTCTCTTACATCATAGGGTCCTTAACACTAATGCTATCTCCAATAATGCCTTTTAACTCGGTTTTCGCCAATCAGGGAAGGCTTTGCACATCCTGGAAAACTAAGGGGGGGGGGGGGGCGCGAGTTTTTGGTTTTGTTTTGTTTTACTACTTTTTAGATTATTGAATTTCAACCCAAACGACCTGACTTGGGCCTTATTCGAATTTACAGTGGAGACATCCTCCGGACCCTTTCGTAAGGATGACCCTGGGAACTCTGGTGGGAGCCGATCGTTCGCACACCCCGGCGCTACCCCGAGTTAGGGCCGTGGCGCTCTGGGAGAGAGTCCTGCGCGAGCGCACGCGGGAGACGATACCGGGTACGCGGCCTCGTCCCGGGAAGCGGCCCGGCCGGCGCCGCGTCCCGGGAGAGCGCACGCGGGCGGAGCGAGGCGGCGGCGGCGGCGGCGGCGGTAGCTGGCAACCCCGACCCGCCCAGCAGAGCCAGCCGGCTCTGCACCGCCCAGCGGGTCCGCGAAGCAGGCCTTTCCACCCCGACCGCCGACATCGCGCCCACCGGCCCCGGGCCTGATCCCGAGGGGCCCTGCCAGGCCCCGGGCTCCTGCGGCCCGAGCCTTTCAGGCCGCGCCCTTCCGGCAGCTGTTAACCCGCTTCTGGGTCGGGACGCACGGCCTCCTCGTGTTCCTGTGCCCGCGCTCGGCTGCGGGGACCGCGGGGCTCCGCGGACGCCGCCCCCACGGCTCTGCCCGGACGCATCTGCCAACTCCTGGCCCCGAGTCGTCCCATGACCTCCGACCTCCCTCGGGGTGCCTTGGGCAACGTCTCAACCCAAGTCCGAGGCTGAAGCCCCGAGTGGATGAGAGCCTGTGGCTGCCAACCCGACCCGCCGCTCTCCGGGGCGCGCCTGAGGACCCCGGCGGAGGCCACTCCAGAGCGCCTTGGCCCACGCAAATGTTAGTGAAAACGAGGGACTCCCTCCAGGCGGGAGACCCGCGAGAGCCGGGCGCTGACCGCCGCCCGCTGCAGTTCGCGGTCTCTGGAAGCTAAAATGTAGATGGAGACGCAGCGGCCACGTCTACGCTGGGAACAGCTGGGCGTGCGAGCTCATCTGGGTAGAGTCGGGTGGGGGCGGTGGGAAAATGAGGGGCCTCGCCTCTACATGTTCTCTGACCTACAGAGAACCCCAGGGGACACTCGGGACCGTCGAGGAAGGTGCCCCATCCCAAGGGCCCGCTCTGAAAGGAAGGTTCTGCTCCGGGACCTGGCGGGGCCACGTTCTCACCATCTTTACCTAACCCGGCGGCGCCTTCGGGGGAAGGGGATAAAAGCGTGGAGAGGGCGGGGCTCCCCGATATTCCGAGCATCCTCAAGCCCTGCTTTTCCTAAATACGGCCCCAGCTTCTACCTCTTCCTAAATTTAGCCAACGAAGCAGTGTCCTGCAAGAGCGCTGAACTAGAGACGCAAATTGGGGGACGGGGGCCCTTCCTGGAGCCTCTGCCTCCTTCCGCGGTCTGAAAGGCACCCCCTAAGTACCTTCGCCTCCCGACTCCGAAGAGGTTTGGTGAGTTGGGACCCAGAATCTATTAAACTACAACTGACCCAGGTGGTTGTCTCACCGCGTTATCCCGCTTTTCTTTCTCCCCAAAATACCCCCAAATAAATTTCAAGGGTGAAAGTGTAGAAAAATGAAGAACGAGAGGCCGTATTGAGGAAGAGGGTTTTCCTAGTCTATGTTACTTCACATATCATCTGTTCCTTTATTGATATGGTGTAAAATCAATCCGCCTTCTATGCTGGGTAGATAAAAGTAGGGGTGAGGATGTGTTCAGCGCCATGGAGATCCACAGTGCCCCTTGACTGCAGCGCGTACAACAGAAGCAAGCGGTTTTCCAAGTTGGTATATTCGAGAAAGATACACATTCATCAAAAAGCAAGAAGGAAAGACTATCCCGGATGGTTTAATGGTAACAGGAACAAAGATGACGCGAACCCCATCAAATGAAACAATACTATTTTCATTCAATTGATCGCAAAGTGTCTTCAATTAATAACTTGGCACTTATTTAAAAGGTTTAACAGAGATGAAACCGAAACATTTTGTACCGACAACACGTCATGAAATAACAGCATCTTTTGTTTAAAATAACTTAATACACTAGAAAAAATATGGCAAATATAAATAATTTTGTTTTCATGGAGAACAAATAGTTACAAAGCTCAACCGCGTACCAGAGTTCAGTAAAAAGAGCTTTTCCTCTTTCTTGTAAATTAGAAGGAAAAAAAACAAAACTAAGGAGGCTCTCTAGAGAATCGGGGAACAGTTTTCTTAGTCCAGGGCACCCCACTTTAAATAGCTACATGAATTGAAACAAAAAAATTACTTGAATATACACCTTTGTGAGATAAAATGCAAATGCTGAAAGTCAACCATCAGTTCACACATTATAGCCAAAATAAACTTTGTTCGTGTGTATCAACATATTTTACACAAACCTAGTGCCTGCATCTAGCTGGGTGTTATTTAAGGTGAGTTTGACGGGATAGAGAGGGGGAAATAAAGCTAGGTCCTCAAATAAGACTTCAGGAGTAGCTAGAGGGAATACAAGAAAAGGGGGGAGGGGAGGGGCCAACACTGACTGAGCGCCTACTGTGTGTCAAGCACCATGGGAGGCGCTATACCGTCATTATTTCATTTGGTCTTGTTCTCTTTTTTTCTTCCCCCATTTTTTTCTGCGCGCCTCCGTCTTCTTGGGACAGAGTGTACTTTTTTTTTTTTTTTCCTTTCCGACTTGTTTTATCACCCCCCCCACCCCAGTCAAAGACGGAGAAAAAATATAGAGATATGTATCAATTTACAGACGCTTTTGGTATTGTTTCTCGTTCGTAAGATGAAAATGGAATTAAGTGCGTGTGACTAAAGCGGGGAGGGGGGAGACACCATCAATGGAGTACAAGTAACATGCAAACCAGAATTTACTGTCAGCAGTCTGGACAGTTCTGCCGTAACAATTTCTCAGAGAAATCATTGTCTGTGGCATCATATTTTGTATTGATATCATTTTTTTCTCTCCTCGTTTTTATACTGTCTTCCCTCTTCTTGCTCTTCCATGCGTGGTGGTTTTAACTCAAAGCATCTGATTCAACGTAAAAGGAGGCCCGCCTCTCTTATCAAATTTCTCGTAGTAAAGTGAACTTCGCAGAAAAAGGTCAGTTTCAAAACCTGTGAACTTCCCAGCTGCGCACGTTTTTCATGTTAATTCTTTAAATAAGTATACGTCTTCCTTCGGTTTTTGCCTTCTTAACCCATTTTAAAAAAACATACACTTTAAGTTGATAACGCCCCCCCTCCCCCATTATCTGGAGAGTCGTCCAGGTTATTTTTCCATATTTTAAAATGTATAAAATACTTTATTTTAATTTTGTTTTTGTTCCTCGATTCTCTCTCCGATTTCAGCTTCTGCCAAATAGTAATAAGAAATTAGTTTCCTTTCTCTTTTTTTCATCTGGTTTGTCTTTTCTACTTGTTTTTGCTCACTTTTTATGAACAGAATTTTAATTTCTGAGCAAGAGTTCACCGTTGCAGCTTTGCCACGAGTCACACTCCGCTGTGCCAGTGCTCCCTGTCCAGTCTCCAGACTCCCCAAACCCGCCCACAGAAGGCGGAATCTAGGCGGTCCTGCAGGTGAGTGGTCGGAGGCCAGAGCGCCCCGTGGGATCCATCAGTCCGCGGGGTCCTGCCCTCCGGTCCAGGTGCAGCAGGGACGTGGACGATCAGCGGATGGAGGAGGACCGACTCCGGGTCGGGGGAGCGGAGAAGCGACGCTCGAAGGGCGCAGAGGGTGCGGGCTGCGCGCATCGAGTCACAGGCCCAGGGCAGCCGCGTGCTTTTTGGCTTTCAGTCTGAGATCGGCGATGCTGGAATTCTTGCTGGTGGTCTTGGCGGCGGCAGCTGCCGCCACGACGGAAGCAGCGGAGGCTGAGTCCGCGGCCAGCGTGGCTAGCGGCAGTCCGAAGGGCGGCGCTGGGAACATCATGTAGGGCGCGTGCGCGGCCAGGTGCGGGTGCAGGTGGTGGTGCGCGTGCGCCACGGCGCTGTCCAGCTGCAGCTGCGCCTGAACCTGAAAGGACAAGGGCGTCACGTTGCAATGACTATCCTAGGGTGACAACAGAATAGAAACAGAGCATTAACAGCGTCCAGCTTGCCTGGGGGGTGGGGTGGGGGAGGCTAGGGTAGGGGGTGGGAAGGGGTATTTGACTGATCCACACAGTCTGTTACTGAATGTGGGGACACCACAGGGAGACTCCAGATCCCACTAAGTCTGCAACTCCCTCTGGGAGATTATTTTTCTGCACACTGAGGATTCCATCCGCAGGAATGTGGCCATCCCTTCGGGATCTAGGCCCTTCAGAAGATAACGTTGCTATTGTGCTAAAACATCACCCTCTTCAAAATAATAATGGTCTATTGGGACAACTAGGGGTGAGGATCTTCTGTCCTCTCTGGATGCTGTCGAACACCTCTTGCCCTACTATTAAAGCACTGAAATAACAACAAGCAAACTAAAGAATTTTCCATGTCACATAAGGAACTCAGTATATCTTTACTGCAATAGGCACATTTGTTAGTATCTCTAACATTTACTGCTATAAAAATTACCCAATGAAAATCCCTAAAATTCTAATTCAGAAGGTCTAGGTTGGCCTGATCTTCTGCATTTCTAACAATCTCCCACGTGGTGGTGATGCTGCAAGTCAGAATATTAAGGGAGCTCCTCTTAAGATCCCCCTTCTCTCCAGTCATTCTCTCTTGCTTCAAAAGCCTAGCCATCAGGATGCAAGAGTCCTGTGGTGCCAAGAGAGCTAAGATTTCCTGACACTAACCCTCAGCACACAGGCACAACCAAGTGTCTCCCTGGTCCAAGGCTCTGGTAACTGAGAGCTAATTCATTATTTCACAGTCCTGCCAAGCAGAGGTCCTGGCCGAGGATAGGGAAGGCTAGATGCTGACTGGGAAAGGACATCTCCCTTCAGCTTGGAGAGTGGGGAGTTCAGAGCACTGGGGATTTCCCAGGATTAAATCATTGCTGCAGGCTGTCCTTTTAAAATGTAGTCTTAAAGCTCTCTTTAAGGCTAAGAAAGGGATTGCAGAGGCAGGGTGTCCCTGGAATGACCAGGGCTTCCTCTCTACTAGAGATGGAGCTTTGTTTGCACAGACAGCTTTTTTTAAAAAGTCTGAGTGGGAGTACTTTTATTCATTTATTTTTCTGCTGTCACAGGCATTCAATGCGAATAAGAGGTAGAAAATACCTAGAAAAATATTTAGCGAATGGCCTCAGAACTAATCTCTGTATTAGCACTGACAAAAATCCTAATCAAAAGCCTTCTCCTTCCTTTCCCAAAGTGCTACCTTTAGAGCATTTTTAAAGAACCAACTGCTTTCCTCAGTTCTCTACAGGTTTCCCATGAAGACAGAATGGAACAGGCATGCAGGTTCCTGACACTGTATATTGTTAAGGTGAGAATGGGTTCACTGTATCATCTCAAAATTGATTCTCTAACTGTATGAACACCAAAATTGGGTTTCAGAGAGAGGAGATATTCAACAGTTCAAGCAAATGTTCAGGTCCTTTTATAGTGAAAAATAAGTTGAAAGTTGGTACACTTACCTGCTGAAAAGGCATCCTTAAAGCACCTACATTGACATAGGGTGCGACTCTACAAGCTTCAAATTGGCTGGCAGCCCCTATGAGGACACCTGTAAAGACATGGGAAGAACAAATACAATAATGTAATGATAATATTTCTAGTTTTGTTTTCCAGGTTTCCAAGTGGTCCCACTTAGGTAAAACTAATTCTTCTGGAATTGAACTGTTAGCTTCCTCAACTGCTGCCATATAAAACCATGGTAATTTACTCCCAAAGTTTAGGGTTCCCATAATTGCCTTCAGAGAAGATTTTAAATCAAGGACAATTATCTTGAGAATTTTTTCTGTCATTCATAATAACAACAACAATAATAATATTCTGCAATTCTCTTTTTTATATAGAATATCATTTTGTCTGAGCAGCATACCTTTATGGAGTTGATTTTCTTGTTTTCTGCATTTAGCTCTTCGATTTTGAAACCAAACCTACAAATTAGAAAGGAAAATAACAAAATGTAAATGTAGTAACTCAAACATGTTTTAAATTTATAAGAGTATGACAAAGACTCCTTTGGCAAAGAGTGGGGAAAATAGCAAACAATCTTTGAATTATACAGGACAGTCTCAGTTTCCAAAATTACAAATGTAAATGAGTGGCAAAAATAGATAGATTTCATAGACTTTTGCAAGATAAATTGTTTCTTGATAAATTACTATTAGTCTTGGTTTCATCTTTCCACATTACAGAGTCCCCAAGGCCCAAAACTCTCCCTGATATTTGATACCAAAGTGATAATGGGTTTAGATGTTTGCCCAGTAAGACCTGAGAAGAATGTGCTCATTAATAGCCTGTAATATTAATTAGCTTCATCTTCAAGAAAAACCAAACACCAAAGCAAATAGTGATTCTATTCTGGGGAGAGGGTTAAAAAAATGGGGGAGAGAAGTAATTAGTGTCATAAAAGCCTGACTACAAAGAAGTTTAGAATTTCTCTGTTCCTCTGTGCAGCAGAGTATAACACAGTGGCAGAATAATTGTGCCATTATCATGATAATCTAATTTGCTTCTATAGAAAAACTCCACTGTTTGCAGTTAGGGTAATAGTGAAGCATCTAGAACACAGCTCTAAAATATAAATATAAAAAATAAAAACTAGCAATAATTTCATTTCTTAGAGGAAAACCAGAACAACATTCTGTGAAAGGGGAATAGAGTATGAAACAAGTAACTCCTGGATACTGTCTTCTCCCAGATATAACCTCATTAAATAAACTTGCCAACTTTAGAAGGAGTATGACATTTTCAAAAATTCAAATTAATCTTGCCTTATATTCCAATAATACAGCATTATGTTCTCATAATAAGGCATATTGGCTGAGTCACCAATTAATACTTTTTAAAACCATGAAATTATAATATTGCTTCAGATCCCTTTCTTGGTTTTGAAAGCAAGCGTCATAGTCAATGTAAATCCTCAAAAATTCCCCTGCCAGTTAGTGTAATAGAAGGGTAGATTCCATGCCAGGGTGGCATCCTTTGTGTAACTCACATGGCCCGAGGCTTCTAGCCTCTTTTTTTCCCTAGAAGAGTTGAGACTGAGATACTAATGCCCATAACTGTAATAATTATCATCATGTCTTTAAGGGTTTGTGGAACCTCTAGAGATCTCAGCACACAGAGCAAAGCAAGAGAAGCTTAAAAAGGAAGGTTCTGCTGTTGAGCAGTGATGACCAAGGCAGCCTATTATTGCTTCCCTCCTTCAATGTGACTGCTCTGTTTTAGTCCTGATCCTATTACAAGATGCGGGGGAAAGCCCCTTAAGAATTGCATAGTTCGCTGCAGATGGTGGTCTCTGCGTCCAGAGACCCAGGGAGTATCTGTTACAGTGATACTCTGTAACAGCTGCAGATGTTCAGGCCTAAAACTGCTCCATGTGTTCAAGCAAATAATGACCATCATTTTCTCCTATTTTATTATTTGAGTGGAAATACAATCTGAAACATTTAAATTGTTCTCCATATAACTACGGAGATACGTGTGCATGTCCACATATAATTTTTCACCTTAAATGCCCCCAAAGCCTACCTTTGCCGTTATATTCACCCCCATGAGCAGTAAAGAAAATCTGTTCCAACCCTAACTTCATTAGGCATGGCACTTGCTAAGGGTCAGACTTTGACAATGCCAGTATTGAGATATATATGCTTTAAAATTGAGTTTCTGTAGGTTCAGGCTCGCTACCTTGGTTTAGTGAGGGAACAAAGAGTGATCAAAACGCATTTAATTCGATGGTCTTTCAGACACTGCGGAGACCCATTGCTAACAGCAGACTGTATATTTCTGCACTTAACAGTTGTTAATTGTCTTTATAGTCTGTACATCTATAAACCTAATTGGCATATCCGCTTGGCAAACCTAGACATCAGCGCAGACCCTCAAGGAAACCTAACTCAGGCTAACGAAATATTCGTTGTAACTTTTAAGCCATCCAGAAGATAAAACGTTTTCTGTGGGTTTTTTTTTAAAGGCTTATAAAAGTAGGCCCATTAGGATTAAACCACATTAAAGGCATCGTGAGGCGAGGGGGGGTGTGGTTTATAAAAACTCTGGGAGCAAGCCCAGCACAGCTTTCTTCTGCTGGGAACATATGTTGGAAGTTGGGGGGGGGGGTAAGAAGGGAGAGAACTATAAGGCAAAGATCTACTTTGGAAAAATCAGACCTCTTAGTGAAGACATTCCTTCCCTTCTCACCTCCCTCTAAACACTTGAACCATACCCTCAGTGTGTGTCCACAAGCTACTCTCCAAGCCCAGCCGAAGCTTGGCCACCAGCTTCCAAAGACCAAGCCCGGACCTCAGAGCTCACAACTAGTTAGTACCTGCACTCGGGCCTCGGAGAGCCCCAGCCGCTGGCTCAGCTCCTCCCGCATGAAGGCGTCGGGATAGTGAGTCTCATCGAAAAGCCTCTCCAGCTCGTTGAGTTGTTCCAGGGTGAAATTAGTCCGACTACGCCTCTGCTTGATTTTGGTCTGGCCTTCGTCCTCCATCCCTTTAGCATCCTCTTTGCGATCCTTCAGCTCAGGGGACACTAGAAGGGGCACCACGAACAGTACCACGCGTACGTCCACGCGCGCGCACAGCAACACGCACACAGATAAAAACAACAGCAAATCCTGTTACTAGATGTGTCTCAAGAAGGTGAGGAACCTGCCCCCTGGGGAGTACCTGTCATGTCTCTCACCCCGCCCGAAGGAAGAGGAACCGGGATAAACTATGGGTGGCCGCCGGGGGGGAGGGGGCGTGCAAGTGTGGACATCCCCCCATTCACTCCCCCGAAACTGCGGCCTCAAACTCACCTCCTCACAATCCACCCCTCAGTTCTCCTGGTCTCCTCACGAACACCAAATTCATTCAACTCACCCTCTTTCGCACCCACTCGCTCCAAACAGGCACAGAAAAGAAAAGCGCGGCGCCAGGACCGTTCCACTCGCGGTGCCGGCAAAAGGGCGCGGCGAGGCCACGGGCTGCGCTCACGCCCGGCCGCTCCCAGCTCGCTGGGTCGTGCTCAGGCCAATTGCGGCCACCGCTCACTCTCGCTCGCTCTCAAACTTGCTGGTCTAAATTGGGAACAATTGGGCCGAGGGGTGGCACCGGGAGAACCAGATCCGGGTTCCGCGGGCGCTGGGACGCGCAGCTCCCCGCTCGAGCTAATCCAGGGTTCGGGCCAAACCCCGTGGACCTCCCAGGAACAGCCAGGCAGGCCCAGTCTCCGATGCTGGACCCAGGTCGCCTGAGCAGAGGTGTCCACGCCATGTTGGCGACCTGGAGAGCTCGCCGCCCACACAGGGCCAGCAGGCGAGAGGCGGAAAACCAGCCTCGGGTGGCGGGTAAAACCGACCGCTGCTGCCTCTGTTCTCTTCTTCTCCCTCCGCATTGGAAAGGCAGACACGACCCTAACCGCTTAAACCCACAGAGATCAACAGGTTCAAGCCGAACATTCGCGATTCTCGGTTTCTATTGGTTGCTCAGAGTCTTTTCATGCACCCAGCATCTCGGATGTTTAATAAAATATGCATTTCTCTATTCTGGGTTTACACACCTCCGTTGCTACTTTCTTACCCTTTCCCTGTCCTTCCTTCCCCTTTTAAAAACAAGAACTCAGAGTGTATGAAAACAGAGACACCCGAGGGATGGAGACATAAAAATCTAGGCCAAGGGGCAGTGATCTGGGGGCCGGGCCGCACAACACAACTCGCTCCCGCCCTCTGGAACATTCGTCCTTGGCGCTCAAGTGGGAGCCTTGGATTTTTAAGGTGGCAAGGCTGACTTTGGATTGTGGAGGCGGTTTGCAGTTCTCAGCTCAGGGTCTCAATCAGCATGAGTGTTACAAACCATTTCCGGAAGAGTCAGCCTGCAGAGAAATTAATTCTTGCCCTCGGCCAGTAAATCAACCATGCCAGCGCTGGCCTGCGGAGTTCAGATCCGAGCCCAGCAGTTCTGCACGGGGATGCTCCGCGGCCTGGAACCGCGGGCTGTTAGACCAGAGGCTGCACCCGGCTGCCTGACAGTTATGCCATCACTTCCCAAATTTAGGAGGACCCACTGTCAGGTCTCGGGAAGCAGAATCTGGATTTGAGGCCTATATTTCCAGTTCTCCGAGTTCGTTTTGTGGGCATTTGTCCGTCCTCTGGGAAGGACTGGATGTCATTGTAGCAAGCCTTTGAAGCGAAATTATTAGGAACATATTTCCACTGATATTGTAGTGAAATTTAAATACGAAAACACACCCTTCAGATTATGCCAAAGGGGTGAGGAGGCTTTGTCTATTTCGTGTCATCTACAGCGGATGCCTCTCAAACTTTTGGGGCTTCAAAGAGAAAGATGTCCACATTTTCAGTTGATTAATAGACTTAATATAATTTCCATTTTGCCCCCAAATTTCCACTTATTGGCCTAAACAGGAACAGACCGTGTTATAAACAACTTAATTGCTTGCTTAAATATGTGATTCTACGCATGTCACATATTTTCTTAATTGGAAAAATATGGCAGCACACCAGTTACTGCAGGCACCAAGTGCCAAATTAATTTTATTGTTGAACTCTTTCGAATTGGTCCTGGAGATAAAACCCTTTCCTAACACTTCGCTAGCACCAAAGACTCCCCCACCCCCAAACCAGAGAACTTGATGGTGGCGAAGCAATAAAGGAATTGTGTAAATATCGAAAAACAGATCCAGAAAGGGAATCGAAAGAGTCTCCCTAGAGAAGCAGAGAAGCCTGGACCTCAGCCTGCCTGGGTCTAGTGTTCTACCTTCTCAGCTCAAAGAGAACGGCAAGTTTTGGCCTCTAAGATCCAGGAATTCAGGGTCTCCTCGTACTTGAAGCGGGTCTAAGGGCCAGTCCAAAACCTGGAACCAGCGGTGGGCTGGTGGTCTCGGCCTCCCTCCCTCCCTTTCCCTCTCCCTCTCCCTCTCCCTCTTCTCTCTCTCTCTCTCTCTCTCTCTCTCTCTCTCTCTCTCTCTCTCTCTCTCTC
>PVHY01002201.1:66701-133162 GCA_004024945.1 Uropsilus gracilis | reverse complement strand
TATTTTTGCCTGTGGAACCGCAGGCTCTCGTTGCCCGGGGTACCACGGACTCAAGCCATCCCCAGTCTCAGCTTCCCAGGTAGCTGGGATTACAGGCGTGTGCCACCACGCCCAGCTGTTTTTTTGGAACTAGGTCTCACTACGGGCCTGCCCGACTCGAACCGCGATCCCTGGCCCCGGCCGCTTCATAGGCTGAAGCTTACAAGCACGAGCCACCGTGCCCGGCCCCAGATGTCTTTAATGAAGTGTTGTAAATAACCTGTCATGAATTTGTCCCATAACAAAATTACAACGAAGTTTTAAAGTCATGATCTCTCAGTGAATGCTCACCTGTTGAGCTGAAAAAATCCAACCTGTCCCATGGTGTTTGGTTCATAATACATTGCTGTTACAATTGAAATGCTGGATTTTAATCTCTCTCATAGTTGTTCATCCTGTTTTTATTCTTGTTATGTAAACCCTGTGTTTTAGTATTTAGGTTCAGAACCTGTGTTTGAAATTAGCAATATTGCTTTTATGTGTCTGCAGTTTTATAGTAGTGCTCTTTTCATAATCATCACATCTGTGAAGACTTCACCTGAATACAAATGTTAGCTTTTACTTATGAACTTGTTATAAACCCTGCTAGTTGCACTCATTTATCATTCACAAGAATGTGATATTTTGTGATATTTTGATAATCTCCATCGATAATATAAGAAATGGATTAAATAGTCTTTCCCACCTCTAAGCTAACAATAGCAGCAGCAGTAGTACTTAAAAGCACCTGTGGATGTTCCAGGCACTGTATAAGGCTCTTAGTATTTATTTTTACAACAGACTTGTAAGATAGATATTACCCACACTGTATAGATGAGTTCTAGAGTCTGATCATGTATTCAGTTACTAAAGTGAGTAGGTGGAGAAGTCAGGATTCAAATCTCATTATTACTTGCTCCAGAGCCTTCAGTTTCTATCATGCCTCTCCAGGTAGACTCTAAATTCTTTTTAGTGCAAGCCACTAAATTTCTTGGTCACCCTTTTTCTATATTTAGGTAGTATTTAATAAATGTACTTTGAATGCTGTAATTAGAAGACAGACCAAGAGATATTTATAATTCCATCCTCACTCTTCTAAACTGGGGAAAATCTTGCTTTCAAAATCCCATGTATATATTAATGTTGACTCTTTTCCACTGAAGAATGCCCTTAAGAAAATTAGTTCAGAAGTTCCTAACTTCCACAGATCAGAGAGTTGAGGAATATAAATACAGTGAGATCACAAATACGGAATTGTTTAAAAGGGACTATTAGTCTGTGAAGTGGTTGTTTTTAAGGAGAAAAAACAAGAAACAGAATGACAAACCTGAACAATTAAGAAAACTTGGTGATTTTATTTAAATTTTATGAATTATTGGACACAGTGTCCTTTGTAAAAAGATTGAAAAGTTTAAAAAGATTGTCAAATTCCAAATCCAGAGTAAGATGATTTTGAAGGATCTGTGTTTTGGGGTTATTCATGGTTCTGTACATTTTCTATAAATACTTGATAACACATTTATTTTAATTTCATCATAATAACAAATCTTTGTAATCATTAATTCACTCGGGTGATGACAAAGTAGAAAATATTAAACATTTTGAAAGTACTGTTTGATAATTACTTTCTATTATTTTTACCAGTTAAGATCCTGAACACTATGAATGGCATACTAGATATAGTTACATGCTTTATATTTCCTGATAATGTTTTAAGTAAAGTTAATCATATGAACTCTGGTCTTCCCTTTTTGATAGGTTTAAAAACTTGATTTAGATTCTTAGACCTTTTGTAACATACACTTCTTTTATGTTAATAATGTAGCACTTTAATTTTATAACCCCTTTGCTAAATTCTGCAAAATCAAATTTCCTCCTCTCCCATGTGATTATCACTGTGAAATATGCCAGGTGTTTTTGAAAACTCACATAAATGATCAATAGATTATTTGGGAAGGATGATTTCTGTTGGATGAAACTAACTGTTCGTAGGTGCTGATGATAGTAACTAGCATTCCTTGCTTATTTCAAGCATTATGTTAAATGTTTTCATGTCTTTAATTTTCTGAACAATTAAGGTGGATGCTGTCATCACTTTTGCAAATGAGGAAACTGAGGTTGAGAGAGGTAACTGACTAAAGGACACAGAGCTAATAATATTAAAGCCAGGATATGAATCCAGGGCACTTGGATTACATAGTTCTTGGATTACATAATTCTTAAACATCATAGTACCAACAAGACTAGTCATCGCCAAATTCCCATCTGAATCTGATCTACTTGACCTTTCTTATTTTTATTTTTTTTTACAATTTTAGATCATTTTATGAATACAGAATAAAAATAAGAGTAGTAACTATTAGATTGTATTAGAAATTTATTAGCAACTGTATTAGAAATGTTAATGAAGTTTTTTTTGTTTTGTATTTATGTTTCTGAAAATGTATGTATCTCAGATAAACAACCTGCTTTGAATGTAATTGGTCTTCTCCATCATGCATAAACCTGGAGTATAGCCATCTCGCAAAGATCAATTCCACATTTTAAATATGTCTCTAATAGGCCCTACCTTATCATTTCTTCTGGTTCTTCTACTTGGAATACTTTATATTGGTGTTAAATTATACATAATATAAAATTTTCTATTTTAAAAAATTCATTTGTTTTACTAAACTTTTATTACTTGTTTAATTTTTTACAATATTTGATTTCTTCCTTCGGGTATAGTCCCAATAAATGTTTCTCCAACACATCACCCATTACCATTGTTCCTTGTGCTTTTCCCTATCCCCTGTTTTAAACTCTCTCCCTTCTTTTCCCCTGCTATATGCCTCAGATCTATAGTTTGTCTGCAAGTTTTTATCTTTTTTTTCTGGTATTTTGTTTGGTTTCCCTATATTCTTCCTATAAGTGAACTATCTGACATTTTTCTTTTTATTCTGGCTTTTTAGTGAGCATACTCCCTTCCAGCTCCACCCATGTTGCTGCAGATGGTATGTGTTTATCTTTTTGGTTGTTCAGTAGTATTCCATTTCAATAGTGTGTATATACCACATCTCTTTAATCCATTCATCTATTTGGAGCATCTATTTTTTTTTTTTCATATCTTAGTATTGTAAATGGTGCTGCAATAAACACAGGAGTGCAAGTTTCCTTTTGAATTAATGCTTTTGTATCCTTGGGGTAGATTCTCCAAGGTGTAGAATCTACTAGGTAGTATTGTAGGTCCATTTTTAGTAATTTGTGGAACCTCCACACAGCTTTCCATAGTGATTGCACCAGTTTTCATTTCCACCAGCAGTGTAAGAGAGTTCCTTTTTCTCTGCATCCATGCCAGTAATTATTGTTGCCCCCCCCCACCCTCCCTTTTTTTTGACTAGGTCTCTCTGTTTTTGCCTGTGGAACTGCAGGCTCACGTTGCCCAGGGTACCACGGATTCAAGCGATACCCAGCCTCAGCTTCCCAGGTAGCTGGCATTACAGGCGTGTGCCACCACATCCAGCTATTTTTTTGGAACTAGGTCTCGCTAAGTTGCCCAAGCAGGACTGGAACCGCCATCCCTGGTTCCGGCTGCAGCTTCCTAGACTGCCACTTACAGGCATGCGCCACCATGCCCAGCCTATTGCCCATTTTTTGATATGGGTCATTCTCACTGGTGTGAAGTGGTATCTCATTGTGGTTTTGATTTGCATTTCCCTGATTACAAGTGAAGTTGAGCTATTTTAATATGTTTTGACTATTTGCATTTCCTTTTTGGAGAAGTGTCTTTTTAGTTCTGCCCATTTTTTGATTGTGTTATTTGCTTAGATTTTGTTGAATTGGGTAAGCTCTTTGCTATCAGTCCGTTACCAGTTGTGTGAATTTTCTCCCAATCTCTAAGTTGTCTCTTTGTTTTAGTTATTGTCTCTTTTGCTGTGGAGAAGCTTTTAAAATTTACCATTTTTAGACGTATAGTTCAGTGACATTCAGTACATTCACTTTGTGGGGTTTTGTTTTGTTTTTGAGACTAGGTCTCGCTATTTTGCCCAGGGTCTCACGTTGCCTGCAGTACCACGGACTCAAGTGATCCCCCGCCTCAGCTTCCCAGGTAGCTGGGATTATAGGCGAGCACCACCACACCCAGCTGTTTTTTGGGACAAAGTCTTGCTGTGTTGACCTGGGTGAGTCTCGCACCCACGGACTCAAGCAATTCCTAGTCCCAGCCCCGCTCTGTAGGCTGCGATTAAAGACCTGTGCCACCGTGCCTGGCCTGTGCATTCACTATGTTTTGCAGCCATTGGCATCATCCATTTCAAGAACTTTTAGTCTTCCCAGTTGCAAAACTTTTTGAAAACACTGACATCTAATAATTCTGTTGAAGAAATCATGGCTATCATCTTGCTCGCAACACATTTTTATTTTATGTCTATAGACACCTATATAGTCCAATTATTGATTTTTACATTATCATTGTACTTTTATTCATCTTTGTGTGCAATTCACTCAGTGTTTTTTACACAAAAGGTGAAAGGTGACACATTTCTATAGCAGAAGAGAGTCTTGTTAAATAGTGTATAACATTTTGAATGCCGAAATGGATAAAATGTGGTTTCTTTTATGGCCATAGGAATTTATTGTTCATTCTTGACACTTTATAACAATCTGTTGAGGTGAAATTAATTTAATATGAAACAAACTTTTTTAAAGTGAGTAATTAGTGATGTTTAGTACTTTCATAATGTTCTATGACCAGCACCTCTATATAGTTCTAAAACATTTTCATCATCTTGAAGTAACATCTTTTACCCATAAAGCAGTTTCTCCATTTTAGTCCCTTGCAGTTCTTTGCATTCTGTCTCTGTGCATTCTGTCTCTGTGGATTTATGTATCTTAGATATTTCATACAAATCGAGTCATACAATATGTAACCTTTGAGCGTGACTTTTTCATATAGCTTAATATTTTGAGGTTCATCTATGTTGTAACACATATCTGTGCTTCATTCCTCTTTATAACTGGGTAATAGTTTGTTTCAGTGTTTGTGTGTGTGGGGTTTGTGTATATGATATATATATCGTGTACACACAAACTTGAATTTGTTTGTACTTTCATCCTTTAATTTCCATCTTTTGGCTGTTGTGAATAATCATGTTATAAATGTGTATGTACATGTACTTGTTTTGAATACCTGTTATTAACTCTTTTAGGTATGTAGCTAAGAGTGGAATTGCTGGGTCACATAATTCTGATATAGTTCCAGCTGTTTGTTTTCCTTCATTTTTTTGCCAGCTGTTGATGTGTCCAGAAATGGATTTTTGGAGTGTATTTCATGGAGGGTTTTACCCAAGTTTTCCTCTATGTATTTTATGGTTTCAGGTATTACATCCTAGTCTTTTATCCATTTTGAGTTAGTTTTTGTACTTGGTATAAGGGAGTTATCTTGGTTCACATGATAATTCTGTATTGAACCTTTTGAAGCGTTGCCTGTCTTCAACATTAATTGATTCCTAAGCTAAGAAACCCTGACACATACCATCAGTTCTTTTGTCAACATCAAATGAAAATGTTGTTACTTGTTTCTTCACATTCATCAGGTTCGGTTAATAATTAAATTTTTTTCTGTCAATTTTCCTTTCTTTGCTGTTATGGAATATATAAAGTTCTGAATTCTCAACTGTTTCCAGTAAAAGCTGAAAAGGGGACTACAAGATATGTCTCTAATCTTATCTTTTTGAAAGATGATGTAGTGCTTTGGGCAGTGCAGTAGGAACCAAAGGTGATAGGAATAGAACATCGCATCATTTCGGACAATTCTTATTCTTCCACTTAAAAACTTTGTCATTTTTGGGATAGTTGGGGATAATTAAAAATGATGAGCTAATTCCTAGAATAGTGAAGTAGCAAATTTAAAGATATGGGAAAAACAACATCAGGATGCCATAATACATCCTGGATGTATTATGTATACATGATGTGCAGTGCACCTATATATAATTGCTCAGTAGTGAATCTTGTTCTATTTGAAAAAGTGAGTAAATTTTCTCTTTGTTCGTTGAGGCACCTCTAGAAAGACTAAGTCATGAAATATCAGTCCACATAGTGAGAACTGGAACTTAAAAAACATCCCTAAAATGGTTATTTCATTCTATATTCTCAGGAATTTGTGATTAAATCTCAGGGAAATTGTGATTAAAAGTATTTTTACTTGTATTTCATCTTTAGGAATTTTTGCTTCTTATAAAGCTTCTGACATACAATTTTCCTCTCTGGTTCTCTAAACAATTATATCTTATTTATATTCTTTTAGGAGAGAAAGAAAAAAATTATACGAGTGAAAAATTACACCTGCCAGTATTAGCAGAAGCTTGAGTTCAGAACAAATTTGTCCAACTCAACAAATTGAAGCTTAATACCATCAGAGTTATAATTACTGACCAGGTGAGAATTAAGATGTATTTTATTTTTATCTTTTACTTCAAGATATGATACATAGATCTTATAAAAAATTTTAACACACATCAAATTGTAAATGTGTGCTAGAAAATCAGATTTAAGAATTTATGGACGTTGTTTAGATAACTGATATTTTGTTCTTGTTTGTTTTCTATAAATTTTAAAAAGTGGTGTGATTTTGAATGTTTACCAATATATTTCATTTTCAAATGTTAGTGTTTTTATTAAACCTGGTTATTTTATCATAAATGTTTTAGTTTGTTCAATATTTTTTCCTGTTTGCTGAGACATCTAATTTTGCTAAAAACACAAGTTTGACCTGCCAGATTTTCTTTCCCTCTGCTCCCCACATAGCTCATGTATATTCACAGCATCTGGAGTCTGTGTAAAGTCATCAGAAACAAAACAGGGGGAATAGATAAACTGAACACAGCTGGGAATCGACTTTGGCCTGGAATACATATAATGTCTAAAGTATACTGTATGATGTTTGCTTTTTTCATTTGTTTTTTAAGCTTGTAAGTTTGAAATGGTGCAAAAGAATTTTTTTCCTTTGAAAATGTATTCTAGAGAAATGGCTAACATTTTAAAATACACAGGATTTAAAAATTTTTCTTTCTACAGACTTTTAAAAAAATGTATTGAATGCCATATTTGAGTTGAGAAATTTTAATGAGAATTTAATGGAGATCATATATATAATGTTGCTATTAGGAGGATAAGTGAAAGTTGTGAAATAGAAACTTTGTCTGGACTGTTACATTTTCCTATGTGCTTTTCCAGTTTTTAAAGTTTGTCCATTATGAATCTCACAGACTTGTTGATTGAAACAAACCAAACACAAAAGTAGTTGATTTCATTTACATCAAGTTCAAAAACAGCTAAATTAATTTGTGCTGTTAGAAGCTGGAGTTCTACCTTTGCAGGTTAGTGAAACTGGGAAGAGAGCATGAGAGAGGAACTGAGATGCCAGTTATGTTCTGTTTCTTTTATGTAGGTTATAGATATGTGGATATTTTCACTTTATGTAGCCATGGCTCTATCATCCATTCATTTTTGTTTATATGGACTTGAATAAAGTTGCAGTGTTGATAGTATTATGTAAATGCACAGAATTGAATGTTTAACAAAAATGATTGTTCAATAATGTAGTGATCATAATAAGTCATTGAGTTTTAGTTTATATATTAGCTCTTACTAGTAAGCAGCATGGGCAAATAACCTGTTAGCATTTAACTTAGAATGTCATTTACAATAACATCATTTTCTAAAGTCTACCTTTAGGAAGTAGAATTTTAAGGCATCATAGTAATTTTCAGATAGAAATAACCCACATCATTATCATATATAAAACTTTTGTGTTGATATTCGTTTTTATAAATTCATTACTCCTTTTTTTGTGTATTTAAAGTGATAACACACTTAATATTTTCTTTGATTTCCTCTGAGTTTTCAATCTTTGAGAATGCCTTCTGTAGTTATTTCATATATAAAACAATATTAAATTGAAACTTCAAAGTTAATCCTCTTTGTATTGATTAAATCTGAACTTATAATTGAAAACAGCAGCTAAATTTTTCTAGTGAAAGAGATGTGTATCTCTACAACATCTGAAAAAACAAAATATCTGTAGATTTTAGAACACTATCTTAATGTAGTTAATGTTTACTTTATATTTCCTTTAGTATAATGAGTTCATTTTTTAAAAAGCCTTTGATGCTAATTCAGAGATCCATAATCTGCTCACAATGTCTTTCACATGTAGTTTTGATGATAACTGACAAGCTGTAAGTTAATTAGCACAGAACTTACTAATGAGGATGTTAAAATTTAATTTAAAAGTGAGGATTTTTATTTGTACACTCTGGACAAATTGAAGGAAATTCAATCATACATATGATAACCATTTCAGGTACTTTCTCCTCATACAGGTACTTTATTAGATAACAATAAGAAAATATAATTAACTTAATGATAGCAAAGTTTTGAAAGTATGCTAAGATTGCTTGTCTTTAAAACTGGGGATAACCCAAAACCAAAGCAGTAAAATAAGGTCTGTTAATTAGCATGGAAGACAGCTTCTTGAATTAATATGTGGTGTTAATTAACAGGAAGTCTGATGTTGTGTTGTAATTACCACCAATATTTTTGACATACTGAGTGACTGAAGGTGAATTATATAGATAGCAATTGAGTAAACACTTTTGTACTTAGGAACATTTTCCTTTGTTTCTGTTTTCTAGAAATATGGACAGACTTCTTAGACTTGGAGGAGGTATGCCTGGACTGGGCCAGGTTAGTATATAGACTCTGATTGTTTCTTTGTAAACTGCATGCCTTTCTTTAGTTATCTAAAAAATCACTCCAAAGAAATTTGCCTCACAAATAACCTAAGGGAAAGAATTTGGTTTACTGCTGGTTGCTGAGTTGCAACACTAAATAAAATGTGGAGAACATTTTCAATTAACTGAATTTTCTCTTTGGAATAAAAATTCTCCCTCTCTCCTCCCCCTCCCCTTCGCCTGCCTCCTTCCCCTCTCCTCCCCTCTTTTTATGAGACTAGGTCTCGCTGGGTTGCCTGGGGTAATCTCAAACCTGCTGATTTAAGTGGAATTATAGGTGTGTGCCACCGTGTCCAGCTAAAAAATTTCTCTTTGTTTTGATTTAAAATTTGAGCATACATGAAATTATCCAACTTGCCTTTTGCTTAAAAAAAAATACTCAAAATGTTATACTTTTGCATTTACAGTATATGTAAACTTTAGAGAGATAATATATTAGAAAGAAAACATGGCATACTCTTGGTAAGATCCAAAATCTGAACCATGTTTGTACAACCTTACCACCAGTGAATTCCTTCTAGTAATTATAGATATTTTATCTTTTTTCTTAAAAATGATATATGTGATTTCTTTTTTGTTCTTATTAAAATGAGTGTGTATTGTTTTAATATTATTATTTATCTTGTTCTATGCTGTTGGGCACATGGCCGATAGGCAGATTTTTCGCCAAGGATATTTTTCGCCAAGGATATTACCTCTAACTAATGAAGAAAGTCTGCTTCATTGGACTTTTATATTGAAAACTTTCCAGTCCTTCTTTCACAGAAGAGATGACTTGTGTTGTTCCTTTCCTGTGACTTTTCTTTAATACTTTGTTTTATGATCAAATTTTGGAATTATTTTTCTGAACGCAGCGCCTTAGACTGCTCGGCCACCCTGACATTGGAATTATTTTTCTAATCTACCTGTTTTACCCATTTAATTTCCAGTTTTTCCTCAATTCTCTATCATCAATGACTTGGTCTTCATTCAGAGTAGTCTATATTTAGTTTAAGAAACAGTTTTGTTTCAGACTTCATTAAATTTTCAGTCTTTTACAAACATTCTCTGATTAGGTCTATAGTGGTTTATGACTAATAATTCCTTTGAGAAAGTTAAAATCATTTTGTGATTCTGTATAATATCCTTGCATGTACTCTGTTATTTTTATTTATTTTTGTTAATACTGGATATTTATTTATTTATTTGTTTTTTGAGACTAGGTCTCGCTATTTTTGCCCGTGGAACCGCAGGCTCTCGTTGCCTGGGGTACCACAGACTCAAGCAATCCCCAGCCTCAGCTTCCCAGGTAGCTGGGATTACAGGAGCATGCCACCACACCCAGATATTTTTTTGGAACTAGGTCTCGCCACGGGCCCCAGGCGGGACTCAAACCACGATCCCTAGCCCCGGACGCTTCATAGGCTGAAGCTTACAGGCACGAGCCACCGTGCCCGGCCAATACTGGATATATTTCAAGTTCCTTTACTGTCAACCTATGTCTTAATGGACCTTCATTTTTGTAAGTAATGCAATCCAATGCAATCCTCTTAAGAGGCCTAAAACTCTTTGAACTTACTCCTTCCAAAATTGCTTCCATACTTTTGAGAACATTCTAGCTAGCTTCTGGAATTTCTCTAATTTATCCTGAAATTAGTAATAACGATAGTACATTAAAAAGTATCAAATGAGCTCAGATTGTATTGTAGGTTTTGCAAATTTACCTGTAAATTATGATTAAGTTTTTGATGCAATAAATTCTGGAAATCCATATCATTAGTTGCTCAACATGAAATAATGATTTTACTAACTTCCATTTGAACTCTGTCATATCTCAGTGACCGTTGTAAACTTGCGTTAAGTGGAAAACCAAATATTGTTTTGATAACTTCTCTTATTTTTTGATCACTTTATTAGCCCCTCTGTCCTCAGTTTGTGTACTTATTTATAATTTAAAAATATTTTGCTTAAGAACTGTCATTTTATGTGTATGGTTTGTCTCCTCAAGATGACAAACTTACTAGGGAATTATTTGTAGGGCTCATATTTCTGTGATAGCTCCTTTATCAATTTCTGGTATTCAATGATTAATTTTTTTTCTTAAACTTTATTTTACTCTTATTCTCAAATAATTTGATAGTGCTTCTGATGTTTACTTTTAGAACATGAAACGTTAAATATATTATTTTTGGATAAACCAAAATAACATTTTGGATTGATAATAGCTCCTGTTTCCAGTAAATAATATATAACAATCAATAAAAATAAAAGAGGAGATAAATTTTGTTTTATTCTTCCAAAAATCTTTGGGAAGTATTACTTTTTACCGTTTAACAGAAAAGACAGAATTTCCTCATAAATAGGGACAAGTCACTAATTGGTAAATTTGCAGGTGGACATTTAAAAACATGGAAATGGTAATAGAGCATACTTCTTTCATCCATTCTTAGGATTCTTAACTTTTCCTGACTTGAAGCCACCATTCTTATTTTCAGAGCCTAATCCTTCCATTTATTCTCTGATTGCATACTCTTTTGAAATGTTGCTCATCTACACCTACTCTTTTCTGTACTTGTGAAGATATGCATGTCCCCTGTATCTAAGATATATTAAAATATCACTACATCCTATCATTTAACCTTTCCTTTCATTTATTTCTAGAATTCCAAAAATAATAACTTATGTTTATATATCCTATTTCTTTCCCTCCTTTGACTCTAGTGAGATTATATTCTGACTTCTTAATATAAAGGAATCACTCAAATTGCCAAATGTATTGGCCTTAGTGTTAGTGCTTTTTTAAACTAAACTTAATTTTCACATTGTCCATAATCTTTTGTAAATCTTTCTCTTCCACTAGCTTTATCATGGTACCATCTCCTCAAATTTTTCATCTAGATGTTCACAGCTACAAAAGAAATTAGTTTTTTTTTTTTAACATTACCTTTTTTGGATGTGAAGACTGATAGGCTAAAGTCATGGAATCATCCACAGTTTCCTACTTCATATAACTTCAGTGGTTTGAAGCAGAAACAAATGTTTTATTTGAACCATTAAAATTTGTAAACTGTTAACTTGAAGTTTCATGTGTTTTTTAAAATTTACTTTGCTAAGAGTACTTTAAAACTGAAGTTACTAAAACATGTAATATGATTCTCTTAAAAACATTAATGATTGTAATTTGGCTACTTGATTGGGAAAAAGCTAATTCAACAACCTTGAACAAAACTCAAGAGACAGGGATAGCCAAAGCATAATGATCAGTGTCCAATGGTTTCAGTTTGAATCTCTGAGTATATTTTAACTGTAGAAACACAGGAGTAGATGAAACTTAAGTATAATAGCAGTGGCATTTGTATTTGAATTTGTTAGCCCAATGTTTTGAGTTTCTGTCAGGTATAATGCTATAGGGATTACCAAGATAAGAACATCATTGCTTAACCTGGGTTCCTTATATTTTAGTAGACACATAGTAGTTATGTTTTTTTTGTTTGTTTGTTTGTTTTTATTTATTTGAGTATTTGTTTTTAATGTCTGGTACATAAAATGGCAGTTACACTAAATTATTAAATATTAGTGTTTATTATTATAAATGATGTGGTTTGTACGTAGAGTGGATTTGGGCTTTAATGTTTTCCTACAAAAAGGGAGAGATTTGAGATGATATTTGAGCTAAATTTTAAAATAATGATAAGACATTCAAAAAGGCTGGAGAATAAAGTGATGTGATGCTAAGTAATGGGAAAAGATACTGGGAAAGTAATTTGGAATAGATTATGAAATGTGTGAGTATCATTCTTAATGTTATAACTTCTTTTCCCATAGTAGGCATTGTCATTTCGTAAAGATTTAATTTAGGGAAGTTGTTGGATAATTTGGTCTGTTTTTGAATAGTTATTCATATTCGGAAAATAGGGAGAGGGGAAGAGGTTGAAGGCAAAGTTGTTATTTATATGAAATACTTTTGACTTTCAAACTTCCAGACACATAGAAGAATTAAAATTTCCCATCAGTTTTAAAGTTAGCCTAATCATGATTTTGGTTTGACTTACAGAATGTAAATAGGAAATTAATAGGACACTTTTAGGTGGAAACATTTTGAATCTGTGTGATTTGCCCTCATAATCAATGAAGCATAGACGTGACATCTTAACTTGTTACCTGAGTGAGATGACATACAATTTTTTAAATTTAAAGCAGAGTCAGAAATTGTGTTTTGCATGTGCATATGTGAATTTTATACCCTAATTTTTTTGTTTCCAGTTTTTTAAAAAAACATGGTGTACAAGTAACAATGTACATATGCAAGTGTGTTATCTATAAGTTATCAATTTATATCTTGCTGATAAAGTAGTAGTCAGAGAAGGCTTTCTGAAAATAGTGAAATGCAAGCCATATTTTGATGAACTTAAAGTGACTAGATTTAAAAACTAATTGTTTCAACTCCAAACCCCATACAACATGAAATGTGTACATATAGCTAATAACTATTTTTCTGGCTTCCTGTTATGGAACTTGGAGTAGAAATTGTTTTAATTTTTTGTCTCTGATTTTGTTCCACTGTTTCATAGAAAAGATGAATTTAGCATAATATTGGGAAAATGACTGGGATAAAGGGAGAAATAGTACCATTTTCATGCATGAGTTTAAATATTATATGCTAATTCTCTTAATCATGTATTCAAGGTAGTTCAATAAAAATAGCAACCAGAATTTTCGTGGAATTAGAAAAACATTTTTTATATTCATATAGAAGAAAGTATTAAAGAATTGTCATGAAATGCTTAAAGGAAAAAAAAACTTGCTCTACCAAATTTCAACTATATTTTAGTGATGAATGACTCAAGTAGTGTTACTCAAGTTGGTATAGAGTTAGTCAGGTAGATCAATATATTTAAAAAGAAACCTCAGAGACTGTTGCACATCTAAAAACTTGATTGGTGATAGAGATGGTATTAAAAAGTAGTGGTCTAGGACTTTGCATATGGGTGAAAAACAAAAATATTTTAATTTTATATATTTGTGTATTTATTCAAAGGAAAACTAATTTAGAATCCTACCCTATTTTGTTCACCAAATAGATTAAAGACCTACTTGTGAAAATCAAGCCTTGTAATTTTGAAAGACATACCCATTAGGATTTCTGTTATCCAGGAAAGAAAATAACAACAGTTGGCAAGGATGTAGAGAAACTGGGACCTTTGTGCATTGCTAGTAGGAACGTAAAATTGTATGAACCCTATGGACAACAATACAGTGGTTCCTCAAAAAATTAAACATAGATTTGTCGTATGGTCTCACTATTCTGTCTCTTGATGTATATCCCAAAGAACTGAAAATAGGCACTCAGATAGTTTATGAATAGATAAATAAATGTGTTAGAAATGTGTGGTGGAATATTATTCAGCCTTACAGAAATGAAATTCCAACACATGCTACAATATAGTTGACCATTGAGACCATTGTGCTAAATGAAAGACAAATATTGTATGATTCTACATATATAAAATAGATTCATCGAGGCAGAAAGTAGAATGGTGGTTGCTAGAGGTTGTTGGATGTGATGGAGTGGGGAATTGGTATTTAATTGGATTCAGTGTTTCATTTGGAAAGAGCCGAAAGCTCTGGATAATGGACAGAACTTTACAGTTATAAATAGTTTTAAAATGGTAAGTTTTATGTTGTATATATTCGCAACAAAAATTTAAACAACCACTTTATATCTTTAAAATGAATGAACTGTAATATCTACTTTAGATGGTTTTTATAAGGATAATGTAATTGAACATGTGAACACACTTGCTAGCTCCCCAAAAATATTTTTTAAAGAAAATTTTATGTCTTTATGGTCTCAAGGTAGGAAAATACAATTCAGAAGAAATAAACTGATAATTTAATGCCTTAATGTTAGTAAACTCTTGTTCCAAAAAAGATAATGGAAATAAAAGAGAAACAATAGGGAAAAAGATATTTGGACACATTTAACAAAACTATTAATCAGTCAAAAGAGACAACCTTGGAAGAAAACTTGAAATGATAATTTGTAGAACAAGGACTGCCAAGCATATAAAATAAAAAGATACACAATCTACTGTATCAGGGAAATTGTAATTGAAGCAAGTATTAGAATTTTTTCAGTACTTTTTTCTTTTGCCTCACTTAGGTCTTCTGTATTCTCACATGGTCTTGGAACTGAAGGGGATAATACTAAATTAGGATATACTAGAATACCAGTGACTAGATCACATAGGATCTTATAGATGAATTCTCTTCAAGTGTTTTGGGATGCCTATGTCCATCAGACATGTAATTTTTATTTTAATATTAATTTTCTTTTTTTTGAGACTATGTCTCGCTATTTTGCCCGTGGAACCGCAGGCTCATATTGCCTGAGGTACCACAGACTCAAGCAGTCCCCAGCCTCAGCTTCCCAGGTAGCTGGGATTACAGGCGCATGCCACCACGCCCAGCTATTTTTTTGGGACTAGGTCTTGCTATGTACCCCCAGTGGGACTCAAACCGTGATCCCTGGACCCAGTTGTGACTGCCTAGGCTGCCACCTACAGACACACACACACACACACACACACACACACACACGTTTTTTATATTGTATATCCCAAGGTTCTCCCATCAACTTGTCACCCATGACCCATCATCTTAATCTCTGGTCCTCATCTCTCCCCCTCTTTCACCCTCCCTCCCACCTTCCTTGCTGTATGCTTTAGTTCTACTGTCAGTCTGTTAGTTTTAAGTTTTTCTTGTCTTTTTGTTTGTTATATCCCACATATAAATGAGATCATCTGCTATTTTTCTTTTTCTTTCTGTCTTATTTTCGCTAGCATGATTCCTCTAGCTTCATCTATGTTACAAATGACGTACATTTGTCTTTTGATTGCTGAATAATATTCCTTGTGTAAATAAACCACTACTTTTTGATCCATTTGTGTGTTTTGGGACACTTGGGTTGTTTCCATACCCTGGATATTGTAAATAGTGTTGCAATAAACATAGGTGTACAGGTGTTCTTTTGACAGATATAACATTTTTAAAGAATCGAGATACTCTGGAGATGAGTTGTGAGACAGCAAGAGTGGGAGCTGAGACAAGAAGCATCTAGAGTTTGATTTAAAAATAAAAAAATTAGATTATTATGAGCCGGGCACGGGGGCTCGTGCCTATAAGCTTCAGCCTATGAAACGACTGGGGCCAGGGACCCCGGTTTGAGTCCCACTCAGGGCAACATAGCGAGACCTAGTCCCAAAAAATAGCTGGGCGTGGTGGCGCACACCTGTAATCCCAGCTACCTGGGAAGCTGAGACTGGGGATTGCTTGAGCCTGTGGTACCCTGGGCAATGTGAGTCTCGGTTCCATGGGCAAAAATAGTGAGAGCCTTGTCTCTAAATAAATAAATAAATAAATAAGATTATTATATTTTACTTTTGTCATATACCTCTATTGTATTATGCTGATGTGAATTGAACCGACAGATTAATGTATACAATTAAATCTTTACACCTGTCACATTTATAATAAGCATTTATTTACTACAGTAGACTTTTAGAAGTCTAAGGCTCATATTTTTTTCTTTAATATTCATTGAGCCCTAGCCTTTTTGTTTTGACAATTTTTATGTATTGATGGATGTTTCTGGTTACTTTTTTCCTCTGGCTTTTTAAATATCCTTCTATTATTTTCAAAAAAATCTTTCTAAATGTTGGTAGGTCACCATTTTTCTTGCTGTTAATAAGTAGGGAGAGTTAATAGATTTTAATTGTTTCATTTCTTTGCTTGACTACAAATAAATAGTGATTTTGTTTTAGAAACAGCAAAAATACGAGATGACTTTAGTTTTTTAACTTGCTGCTCTTGTCATATAATAATTTGAATACTTCTAAAAGTATTCTATTCATTTCATTCTGTTTTCATTCTATTTGTATACTGATGTTTCTACAGTAGAAAATTAGGAAGGAGGTGGGGTCAGAAGCAAGCTAATTAGAGCATACTCTTTTTGGTTGTTGTCGTGTCTTTCTTCTGGACAGACATTAAACCTGCATGAAAAATGTGATATTTTGGAGAAATCACAAATAAGTAAACGGGAAAAGAATTCCTGTTGGGGGCTTTATTGTTTTTGTGTGTCATTCTTTTTGAATATTCTATTTACAACAGATTTTCTAAGGGGAAAGGTTTTTGATGCTTATGAATATTAAACTTCTATTTTAACATATAATTGCCATCAGTAACTTTGTTTGAATTCTTCCAAATACAGCAAAGCAGTGATATATCTTTTACAGTGAAATAGTCTTCCAGACTTAATCTCATTCAGATGAAACTTAAAAAAACCAAAATTTTAAGATTTAAAATTTGAAGTCTCTGTGTGCATGGTAACTAACAGCTGATGCTATTTTTGGTAGAAGGATATATGGAATGAGAGAGGAGGCAAGATACCTTTCTGGTCTGAGAATTTAAGATACGGTATCACTTCGATATATTAACTATATGAGATATTGCCATAAAAATCCAGTCTTTGCTTTCTGTACCCTCAACATTGTTTTACATGTATGATTTACGGGATACCTTGCTCAGTTGGTACATTGATCTTTGGGTTTCCAGTCTTCAACTTGTGTAATATAACTCCCAATTTTTCAGGTCATGTTATCATTTTGGCTGGGCAGACGGGGTCACTGTTCTCTCCAATAACACACATTCAAAGTGATTCTTTATGGGACATTAATCTAGATTTACTGTCCTGGAAGTATGCCACCAGAGCAGGTCAGCAGTCTCCACTGGGCAGCTTCCCAGTGCTGCTTTTCAAACTGTTGCCAGTGATTCACAGGCTCCTCTCTTCAGGAGACTAAATGCCTGTGTCAGGCACAATGGGGACTTTGGGATAATAAAAAATGAATTTTGACTATGAAAGTTAATACTTTGCTCTTACATACTGTATGTACATTTCCCTTTTTACTCCATAACATTTTAAATGCCCCTGGTAGCTTTTATTTAATTGGTTCCTATTGTAGTCACTAGAGACTGAGTAATAGAAGCAAAATGCATATCAAAAGTAGGCAAAGCCTAGTTCTAGAAACATAGCTCTTTCCGTTTTAGAGAAAGGATGCTTGTTCTTTTATTTCATGGGAAACTGTCATTACTTAGTAGGTGCATTTTGTTATAGATACATATATATATATACATCTATGTATCTGTGTATATCCTATGTATCTCTATACATCTGTGTAGCTGATCATAGCTGCATCACAATAGGGAAATAATTTTGATTTTACATTCGTTTGTGTTGCAGTTCCTGTCTCCTACTTTCTTCCCATTTACAGGTTTTGGTGACTATACATAATCCCTATTCAGCAGAATAAGTGATATCTTCAAGTATTTTATAGTTTAGTCTTTATATGAATCTTCTTTGCAGTCTTTCGGCTTACTATGAAATTGTAGTTACAGTATTAGGAGACAGTCAGATCCTCTGGATAGAGAATGTAATTGTCAGTGTGATCTAGAGCTAATGTGTAAATCCATAAAGAGAGCCCATGTAGTTTGATAATTGTATCAGAAGTCCCCTGTATAATTTATAGAATCAGATTAGGTAAGGGTGTGAGAGGCAAGGGGACTAATGCTGAGTGCCTCCCATGTTTTGATATGAGGTGTTATATGTATTAATATCCTTATAGCATTCCTACATGGATAGAAATAATTATTTCCATATTATAGGGTTGAGACATAGGACTAACAGGAAGTGGAGCTAGAGTTGGTACTTAAGTCTTTCATATCAAAACTTACTTAGGAGGCCTAAAATATTTGAGAGGGCTTATTCTTTATTCTAACATGTAGTATTTCGTTCATGTTTTAAGAACATTTAAGCAGTGAGTGAATGTTTGGTTCAGTTTACTCCTATGATAATGTGTATTTTCACACCGATAAGGTATAGGATACAAATAGTATAACTTTTTGAAGAAGGTTTATTTCTTTTAGTTCATAAAACATTTATCTTGCCATTAGGAAACTTATTAATGCTCTAAACTAACTGCCAAAGTATGTTACTACATTAAAAAAATTATTTTGGGAAAAAAGGCTCTCATATTAAGCTATTTTGAATGACCAGTCCTGTTCCACCTTGACTTGTAATAATGAAAGAAGAGGTGCAGAGAGCTGTTTTATTTGAATAATAGACTTGCCAATTAGCCATCAAGTGCTTCCATCTGTGAAATTGTTGATCAGATGGGTTAGCTGGGATGTTTCCAGACTAGGGCATCATAAATGGCACTTGAAAACTGTCACTTTGATGATGAGATTTCAAGTATTACACTGCTTGATGCTGTGGAACCTTTTTTTTTTTCCTTTTGCCAGTTCCATGTTTTTTTAGAACATACTGATCCCACTTATGAATTCTGTGGCACCAAGAGAACTTGGGAGACCTGCCACTGATGTGAAGTTCTGCTTAATCTGCTTCTCTGCCTGTGCTGAGATTAAACCAGTGTTAACAGCTTCTTTCAGTCTTCAAAGTAATGTTGGTTGGTGATCTGACTGTCAGGCAGAGGCAGGCGATGCTCATTGCCTGTGGCCATGGAGCTGGCACATGTTGGCGAGTTTCTTGCACTTTTTCATTAGTAGAAACTCATTTTCTAATATCTCACTCCCTTAAATATGTAGTTATCTAATACCACATAAGTATTGAGATTTTTACAAGTAGCTATTGTGTGAAAGGATTTTACATTTGTCCTCTGTAGATTTTTAAAGATTTAAATTACTGGTTATTTTTATGCCTAAAAATTTGTTTAGTAATAACTTGGAAATACAAATTTCTGAAAATAATTCTATTTCCTTTTGTACTATGTCACAGCATCCTTGCATGGTCTTGTATTTCGTAGGAAGTTTTCTTTAGTAAGTTGACATCCTCCAGTTTTTATAGCTATGATTAGTACTGTAGACTCTGAATGACTTTCCTATCTGGTAAGACAGTATTGTTCTTCTCTTCCCTCAAACCTCAATCCCTGAAATTTGGACAGAATTTCTGGTCACTAGTCTGTATGGGGATAAATCCATACCCTTACTACTTGTCGCTACTAGCTTGGCTTTCCGTCTGACCTGCCCAAACTCTCTGTGAAAGAGTATATATTGGGAAAAGATGAAAAGCCATTTTCTAGGCCTGGACCAGATCTAAACAGAGACTGAGGTACGTGAATGAGGAAGAGAAAATGAGAATACAGTGTAAATATGCAGAAATGAATGATTTGCCATCTTGTTCCTATTCATTTCTCTTCCAGGGCAGGTTTTATGTATTAACATCATTATCAGACCCTTCAACCACCATCTCTCGATGAGAAAAAAGTATCAATTCAAATATGGTTTTGTTGTTTTAGAATACTTGGCCACTTTTTTGGATTATTTATATTTTTTTCAAAGGTTTGATAGTATATGATATGTTCAAAAGAGTTCAGAAGTTTGGGTAAGTGTCCTTGCTATTTTTGTTCCCTCTTCTTACCAAAAACCTCTCAAAATTAGTGAATAATATTGATTAGGCAACAGATTTTTTTCCTTTTATAGTTGAGAAAATTGAAGTTTTTAAGTTAATTAACAATTTTACTTTGTATATCGCGACATTTGAAGAAATAGTATAGTATAATAGTATAGCCTGAAGATTACCACATTTCATATTTGAGGTTTGGGAAGGTATGATTTGGGAACTAAAAGACTATTATTGATTTTAAGAAACTTCTCTATAGAGCATTAAATGAAAAGTGTAAGAAGAGAAATAGATGTGACAATAAGACTTCATAAGAATGTGCCTTTTGACCACAGCTACTCTTTCATGTATTGTATGCATTTTCCTTTTTTATTTTCTGTCTTTGTTCCCTTAACTTCTCAGAAGTAACAGCTCTATAATCTTCTGCCTGGTATCCTAAATATAATTGTAAATGCTTAATGAATTTGGAACAGTGCTTAGGACTAATTCTAGGAAGTTCTGAAGAGATGATTTTTGTTAATCTCTCTTATACCTTGAAACTTCTGAGCCTTCTGTGATTGTAGTTAGCAAATATCAAGGTTTTTGAGAACTAAACAAGATATTTTTAAGTAGGTAGTATATGATATATTACAGAGTTCAGGATGTATAAGTGTTGAAGTAAGTGTTCATTGCACTTTTTTACTCTTGCTAGAAATAACCAGTGTTGCAGTTTCTTTCAGTTCTTCCAAAGATACTCTTTATGAGTGCTGTCTAATAGAACTTGCTGTGAGAGTGAAAGTGTATTGTAAGTCTTGATGCCCACCCCCACTAGTCTGCCATGTGTGATAATCAAGCTCTTAAACTATGGGGGTACGACTCAGGAACTAAATGTTTTGATTTTACTTCATTTTAAATAACACTATATGGAGAGTGGATACTATATTGGACAATGAAATCTTACATTATAATAGTATAGCCTGAAGATTACCACATTTCATATATAGCAGCATTGTTTTCTTTAAGTGATTATTTGCTGTTTTCATTTTATGGATGAACCATGGATGAACCAGTTCCCTACTGATAAAAACTTAGGTTGTTTCCTACTTTCTTTAACTGTTTTTTTTTTCCTGTGATAAGAACTTCTAAGATCTCTTAGTAACGTTCATATATGCAGTATATATGTGTATATATACATATATACATATATATATGTATATATACACATATATATATATATATTTTTTTTTGAGACTAGGTCTTGCTATTTTTGCCTGCAGGCTCTCGTTGCCCAGGGTACCACAGACTCAAGCAATCCCCAGCCTCAACTTCCCTGGTAGCTGGGATTACAGGCGCGCATCACCACACCCAGCTATTGTTTTGGAACTAGGTCTCACTATGGGCCCCAGGTGGGACTCGAACCGTGATCCCTAGCCCCGGCCGCTTCATAGGCTGAAGCTTACAGGCACGAGCCACCGTGCCTGGCCCAGCAGTATATATTTTAATTACTGTCACTGTGTTATTTATTTCCCCCTTGGGTTATTTATTTTATAACTGGAGGTTTGTAACTTTTAACCCCCTTCACTCATTTTGCCCTACCCCTTTCCCCTATTTTCTACATCTGGCTGTCATCAATCTGGTATCTGGATCTATGAACTTGTTTTTTTAGTAAGTAAGATTGTACAGTATTTATCTTCATCTGATTTCAGTCACTTTGCAAAACGCCACTAGGGTCCATCCATGTTGCAACTGGTAAGGTTTCCTTTTTTTTTTTTTTAAATAACTGAATCTTAGCTTTCAGTTTATGTAAAGTGTTGGAATAAATGTCTTTTTGAAAACATGTATATTCCCAGATGATAAATTCCTAGAAATAGAATTAATTTGTAATTAGTGTAGGTTTAGCCTGATGTGATAGGGAGAGTATAGGATTCAATTTTGAGTTTAGACTTCACCCCTTATCTTGATCACCTCTGATATATACATTGGTTAACTATGAGCCTCAGCTTGCTTCCTCATTTGTACAGTAATATCCACGTGATGTGATTATGTCATTATTACAAGTAAGGTAATATACCTCTGGAATGCTGCTAGCAGCTCAAATTAGAAGTGTTTGATAATGATAGCCTTACTGTTAATTATTATTTGAATAATGACACCATAGCAGGCCCAGAGACCTATGTTTAATGTTGAGTTGTGGCAGAACATTCAGAAGACTTTGCTCAGCCCATTTTAGACTTGTAAGTACAGACAGTCTCCACCTTTTATTCACTTGACTTCTCTGAATTGTACATAGCCATCTGTAGATTGCTTTTCATATGCTAATTTAGAACTTTAATGTATCAGCCTGCACAATTGTACATTTCAAACACTACATTTTGCTTTTCCTGCCAACCAATAGTTAAATTTATTTTGGGTCGATGTCTTATTATAGACATTCTTATTATTAAAAAAATTTTATGATATTGGGAACATGGTGGAAAACTATTAAAATATTATTTCTTATTAATACATGGAAAATAAAAGTTCTGATCCTAAAATTTGTATGCATTATGGGAAGGTATTATGAATTTGAATATAAATTTTTACTTAGTATTTTCAATGTGTGCTTATTTGAATTACAACCCTTAGAAATATACTGGAGAGTACCTATCTTGCAAGTGTATGCTCCTTGTCTGTACATACTATGAAGGAAATACTTTTGTTTGTTTTTTTTTATTTTTTTAGTTAAAAATTTTGTTTGCTTTTTGATCTCAGTACCTAAAGGTATATTTTTGAGTGAACATCAGTTAAAGGAAAAATTAACCTTTTTAATATCTAAATTTAGTATGTTTCAAAGATATATTGAAATTATGATAGACAATCAGCAATCAGTATTTTAAGTATTCAAAGTTTATCATTAGTAATGGTAGGTAGAGTTTTAATGTCTGTTGTGATATGCACTATACTGAATGCATATGTTTTCTTTTTTTTTTTGATCCTCAAAGTAACCAGTACCCTGGTTATAATTAGCTTCATTTCACAAGGGAGAAAGTGAGTATTAGCTTTAAAAGGTGGAGTTAACATTGAACCTCAGGTGGAATCTTTCTGATTCTGAAATACTTATGTCTCTTAGCAATATTTTAATTTAACAATGAGTATTTCCAGGTTGATGATTGGCATTGCCATCTTCTTTATATTCTGAATTTCTAGGAATACACAGTGCACATGGTCATTCTTTGTTAATGACCATAACAAAGGTTTGTGCAGATGACCTTAAGCAGTATGTAATAGTATTTTTCAAAGTGTAAACATAAGATACATTTGTAGTAATTAAAATTATACAAATGGGATTGGCCTGTGTGTCAGGAGATTTGGGTTCAGTTGTTTAATGCAAATATTATTATACCTGTCAGACTAGTTTATTGATTTGATTTTCAATAAAAAAATGAAAGAGTTAGCTAAAACTTTTGTAGACTCGTATAGCACTCAACAAGTACTATAATCTGAAAGAGTAGTAATCTCCAAGTATATAACACTTGTGATGGATTGTGCAACTAAGCATCCTCAAGTAGATTTGTCTCCTTTGACCAGAATTTCTTTTAACTTTAGAACTATAAATTGTGAGAAATGAAGTTTGAAAACTGCAGTGTATATGTAAATGAAGGTGCTGTAATCCAATCACATTGTGTGTGGGGTCAGAGAATTTTTTTTTTTGAGAGATAGGAAAACTACTTTTAAAAAGTTTGATTTGACATTTCTGAATGAATGCTATTTTTGACTCATACTATAATGTTTTGAACTGCTCTACCCTATTTGTAAACCTTTTTTCTGTTCTATGTTTCTAAATGTCTTAGTTTGGAGTCACTATATTTAATGGTGGTCACAGGAGGAGGCATTAAAAATATGTGTTAAAAAGCTTTACAGTAGTCTTTGAATTAAACTATTTTAGGATAATAGTAGCATTGTTATTAATAGCTTTATTGATATAATTAACAAACTATTCCTATTTCAAATGCATAATTTGATGACTGCAGCAATGATGGTGAACATCTTATACTCCTCCCAGCACACATGTATCTTTCTTCTTGGTGACCCCATTCCTTTCACTCTTACATTCTCTGGGCAATCGTTTTGCCAAGCAATCTGCTGCCATTATGACTTAGTTTACAGTTTCTAGAATTTTAAGTAATGGAATCATTGGTAGATGTTCTCTTGTCTGACTATCATTACCAGTAATTTGAATCTTTTCTGAGTGTGTCTCGATAGCTCCTCTTCTTTTATTTGCTGAGTAGTATTTTCATGGAGTAGATACAATACCACACTTTATCTGTTTGCTTAGATATTTAGATGTTTTTAGGTTTGAGGTTTTACACTGGAACTGCTGTGAACATTGTGTGCACATTTCATTTCTCTTGGATAACTAAGAGTAGAATAACTGGATTAGGTAGTAGTGATATGGCTAGCTTATTAAAAATTTGCCAAGCTATTTTCCAAGGTGGTTGTACCATTTTATCCTCCTGCCATCAGTGTGAGTTCCAATTCTTCCACATCCTTCACAAAACGTGGTTTGGTTGATTTTTTTAAAAATTGTAGCCATTCTTACAGGTAATAGATTCTGATTGTGGTTTTGTTTTGCCTTTTCTTTATGACTAATGATGTTGAGCATCTTTTCATGTGCTTATTTACCATTGAAACATTTTTTTCTACTTATATGGCTATAATTCTGGAATTTCTATTCTGTTCCATTATCTTTTTTATCTTTTAAAGCTATTAGTTCACTGCAATGGATACTGTAGCTTTGTGTAGTTTGAGATCAGGTTGTGTTGGTCTTCCACCTGTTCTTTTTAACAGCATTGCTTTGGACGTTCTAGGTTTTTTTTACATCTTCATATACATCTTAAGATCAAGTATGTGAATTTTTTAAAATAAAAATCTGCTTGAGTTTTGATTAATGGTGCATCAGATCTACAGATTGATTTAGGGGAAACTGGCATCTTAAAAATATTGAAATATTGTGAATATAATGTATTTCTATTTATTTACATCTTCAATTTTTCCTCAGCATTTTACGTAGTTTTCAATACAATAATAATCACATCTTGTCATATTTACATTTTCAACTTTTTTGTATTTTTGATATTATTATAAAAGGAATTTCTACTTCAGTGATTATGTTGTCTCTCAGTTTTACTTTTTTCCTTCCATCTGGATGCCTGTTTCTTGCCTTTGTGAAAACTAACTGGAGCTTCAGTAAAATGTTGGACTAAAAGTGATAAAAATGGATATTCCAGTTTTCCTGAATTAGGGGAAAATAATCCATCATTCCTTTATTACAAAGTATGGTATCAACTTATAAGTTTTAAAATCATTGTTCTTTATCAGTTTGCAGACGTTCACTAGTATTTCTACCTTTTTCAGAGTTTTCATCAGAAATGAATGCTGCATTTTGTCTAATTATTCCCTGCATATATTGAGATGATCGTATTGATCCTTTATGATACTGTTGTCATTACCATTGTGCCTACAAAGACAGTTCATGTTGACCCTTTTTTATAAAAACCTGTATCCCTTGTAAGATGCTTTACTCTGAGATTGTTTGATTTTAACATAAATATCCAACTTTCTTGTGATTAGTATTAGTGTGATATATAGCTTTTCCTGTTAACTTTTATTTCCAAGTAGGTTATTTTACTTACTTGAAGTAATCTTTCTTGTAGGCATTATGTAGGTAGGTCTTATTTCTTTTTAATTTAATCTGATAATCTTGGTTTTTTTGAAATATTTAATATTTAAGTCATTTCTGTTTAATTACTCTGTGATTGATTAAATTTAAATCTGTCATTGCTCTCGCATCTTTTTTTTGTTGCTTTTTCGTTTTTATTACATTAATTGAATTTTTAACAGTTGTATTGTATTACCTTTTTGTTTCTGGTTATAGTTTGTTTTGTTAGTTAATTACTTCAGGGTTTGTAGTACACCTTTAGTGTATCAGTACATTTAGATGATATCATGATTTTTTGATTATATGAATGTTAAAATAGTATACTTTGTATCACTTCTCTGCACCTTTATGGTATTGATATGAGGTTTATTTGGTTAGTGGTTATAGTAGGTGTCAGATTTTCCTTTTTAAGGGTGAATAATATTTCATTGTAGGATATGCCACTTTTATTAATCAATTGAGGAATATTTGCATTATTTTCTAACTTTCTGCTCTTAGGAATAAAGCTGCTGTGAACATTAAAGAACAATATTAGCCGGGCACGGTGGCTCGTGCCTGTAAGCTTCAGCCTATGAAGTGGCTGGGGCTAGGGATCGCGGTTCAAGTCCCACCTGGGGCCCTTAGCGAGTTCCAAAAAATAGCTGGGCGTGGTGGCGTGTGCCTGTAATCCCAATTACCTGGGAAGCTGCTGCTGGGGATTGCTTGAGTCCTTGGTACCCCAGGCAATGTGAGCCTGCAGTTCCACGGGCAAAAATAGCGAGACCTAGTCTCAAAAGAAAAAGAACAATATTAGTACTGCTCTCTGTTCAATACTTCTGGGTATATACGTCGAAATCAAATTGGTAGATCATACATTAATTCAGTTTTTAAATAACTACCTACCTTTTTTAAACAGCAGTCTGTTATCTTTCAAAGAGATTTAATAAGAGCAAAATCATATAATTACCTATAGTTATCTTTCCAGTATTATTCTTTCCTTTGTATAGATCTGGTATCATAATCCTTTTGCCTGATGAACATAACATTTTTTTAATGAAGATGTTCTACCCATTTAAACAGTTGGGCTATTTTACTTTTTAATGTATAGTTCTAAATTTTTTTTTTTTCTAAAGAGACTAGGTCTCGCTATGTTGCCCAGATAGTCCTGAACCCACGCACTCAAGTGAGCCCTAGCGTCAGCCTCCCAGAAAGCTGGAATTACAGGCGTGTGCCATATGCCTAGCTATTTTTTTAGAGACTAGGTCTCACTATGTTGCCTGGGGTAGTCTCCAACCCATGTACTCAAGTGATCCCTGGCCTCAACCGCCCAGTGCTAGGACTACAGGTGTGCGTCACCACACCCAGCTTCTTTTTGCTTTATTGATGGTGATGTTTGAAGCATGAAAGTTTTTAAATTTTACTAAGTCAGTGTATTTCTTTTTAATGATGTCTGCCTATTATTCTTAAATGAAAAATTAATAAAGATTTACTTTCAAGTAAATTTTCTCAAGGTTTTCATAATTTTAGCTCTTAACATTTAATTCTGTGATCCATTCTGTACATTGTTTAAGGTGGATACCTTTTGCAATAGGTATTCAGTTTCCTAGCACAATTTGTTGAAAAAAGACTATTCTCCCTTCCTTTAAATTGTGTTGGTCCCTTTGTCAAAGGTGATTGGACTAGGGGGATGAATGGTGGGTGCTTTGGTGGCAGGTAAGCTACAGTGATTGCAGCTGAAGGGGTGATCCTATATGAAGGGGTGATCCAAGATACAAACAACAGTGTAAAACAATGATATATATATATATATATATATATATATACATATATACATATACACACTTGACTTTTAAATACAAGTTTCTGATTTTTAGATACTCTGCAGTTAAAGACTTACTTAGTGATTCATTTTCTCAAAGGACATTCTGCTGAAATTAAAATCAAATTGTTAGAGCATTATTATTAACTTTAGTGGTAGTGACTAAGATAGGTTGCAACTAGCAATACAGTTGAGACCAGTGTTGTTTTATTACACATAAAATTAAATGTTTAGTATAGGACTTCTTAAACAAGATAGCACAAATAAACATTGATTATTTGCACTGAAGTTTAAAATTAACTCTTCTAGGCCGGGCACAGTGGCTCGTGCTTGTAAGCTTCAGCCTATGAAGTGGCCGGGGCTAGGGATCGTGGTTCGAGTCCCGCCTGGGGCCCGTAGCGAGACCTAGTTCCAAAAAAAATAGCTGGGCGTGGTGGCGCGCACCTGTCATCCCAGCTACCTGGGAAGCTGAGGCTGGGGATTGCTTGAGTCTGTGGTACCCCAGGCAACGAGAGCCTGCGGTTCCACAGGCAAAAAAAATAGCAAGACTTCGTCTCAAAAAAAAAAAATAAAATAAAATTAACTCTTCTTTTAAAAAGGCGTTATGAAATAGCTTACATTTGTGGAGTACATACCTGTGCCAGGCACTGCTTTAAGTAGTTTGGTACAGTAGTTTACAACCATATAAAGTTGGATCATTGTTATAATCCTTATTTTTCAGATGTTCTGAGATATGAACATAGTGAAGACTGAACCACAAATTGGAAAAGAAATGTCTAACATGATGGTCAAAAGAAATTAGTTATCTGTGTACATGTTTAACCTCTGCAAATCAGTAAGAAGACATCTATTTTTAAATAAGCAAAAGATTCAAATATCAGAAGACCTATAGTGTGTAAGCTTGTTTGTTAGTGATAGTGTACAACCATTTTGTAAAATATATTAGTAAAATCTAATAAAAATAAAGATTTGCCTATACTATAAGCTAGCAAATATTTCCTAATTATATTCCCTTGAGAAAATCTCCCACATGAATTCAAGGACATTCATAACAGCATTGTTTATGACCTGGGATGTATTTTTTCTTAAGGGGCCAGATAGTAATTATTTTAGGTTTGTGTACCAAATGGTCTCTGTTGCCACTATTCAATTTCACTCTGCCATTGTAGTGCTAAAGCAACTAAATAATACGAAAAGAACGGTTCTGACCCAAGATACCTGTTTCAAAATGGGTAACTTATATATATATAAGTCACAGTTTGCTGATACCTAGTCTATTATATGAAAAAAAAAGTTGAAAATCTGATAAGTAGGAGTAGGGGGATATATTCATAATTTTGCTTACCAATGCAATTTTGTAAAATTGAATGAATATTCTTCATATATCATCATGATTAATAGCTAGCATGATTATGTTGGTACTAACATAATAAAGTGGGAAAACAAGTAGCAGAATACCTTCTATATAAAGTCTTTAAGTGTAATTTTAAAACATGCAAAATAATACTGTGTATTTCCTATGTACACATATGTAGCAAAAATATAAAGAAGTGCACAATTATCACCAAAATTTAAATAATGGTTACAACTATGAGTATAGGAAAGAGTGGCATTGATACAGGAGGAGGACATAGGAACTCTGCTCAAGTGCTTTAGTTTTGTCTTTTTTCATACGTTTATTGTGTTTTAAATGTTTTTGTATCTTAAGTATTTCATTATAAGGTTTATAAGAAACTTAAAATAATGGTTAGTTGAAAAAAACATTCATTATTCACCTTGGATAGTTTCCACTTGGCTCTCTCGGCTGCTCAAACCTACCTGCTTCATCTCAGCCTCATCCCCAAGCAACTTTCTGCTTAGGCCTAATACTTATTAATTCTCTAAGTGAATAATAACCGCTGTGTCTGATTTGTTGCCTGGTTGGTTTGCTATCTCAGTCTCTTATTCTCTTAAGTATCTTTAGCCATACTAGTTTGCTTTTCTTTAGTGTTTCATTTATCCTGCCTTTTGGATACTTATTCTTCTGGGAAGAGAAGAGGGATTTGAAAGTTAATGGAGACCATACAAGCAAAGGATTATTGAATTTGGTGTTTTCCTGTATACTTGACTCACAGAGCTGTCATGAGTCCTGCTTGCATGTTTGTGGGTGAGATAGTGATCACAAAGAAAGCTAAAACTGCATTTATTTATAACAAAATTGAAGAGTTATTTGTTGAGAATCTTTTTTGTATTTGATAATTCTTTCAATTATTTCAGTTATGTCTATAGCTTTCTGACTATCTGTTAAGATAGTTAAGATGTCAGGAACCAATAGTGGTATGCAAAGCACTGACTCAGATACTGTACATACTGTATGAAGTTACAAACAGGTGAGTACCAAACAGGGACAGTGTTTACTTTATGGGAACATAACAACTTGATAGGAGTGTGTAAAAGGCAGCTATAGAATGTTGCTTAGAGCCCCGAGAGTCTGCTCTAAGCCAAATTAGCAGTAGAGAGAGGTTGGAGATTAGCAGGGCAATATGCACCAGGTGCTTGGAATGTTTTCTTGCCTAAAGTAAAAGACATATTTGTCAGTCAGTGAATGAGTATTTTAATATTTGGAGAGAGAAGGTATTTCAAAGTAGATACTGATTTCCAGGAACATTTCACTGGACAAAACAGGTCATATGTTCCTTTCTAACTTTAAGAAATCAGGGAAATACAGTCATACCGGAAATACTTGGTTGGTAGCAGTAATTACACATGTGATACCTCCAAGTCTGACTGGTTTCTCCCTGCTTTAATCTTCAGCACTTTATAAAACCCCTGTATGTCATTTATTTGAAATTATAATAAATCCTTGTAGTAATATTGCATATCATTCCATTGGCAATTGACTCTAAAGGCCTCTGAAATTACTAGCCAACTCCCTGGATAAACTTACCCTAGTTATTTCATTAACCTTGCAGAAATGCAATCCGTTGCTTTATAGTTTATATTAATATTCTCAATCTTCATTGTACTAAAAAATGAAATAAAATTCTTTAGTCTCATCCTAGAACAATTTACAGCAAAATGTCTCAGGGTGCCAGGCACAGTGGCTCGTGCCTGTAAGCTTCAGCCTATGAAGCGGCCGGGGCTAGGTATCATGGTTCGAGTCCCTCCTGGGGCCCGTAGCGAGACCTAGTTCCAAAAAAAATAGCTGGGCGTGGTGGCGCACACCTGTAATCCCAGCTACCTGGGAAGCTGAGGCTGGGGATTGCTTGAATCTGTGGCCCCCCTGGGCAATGAGAGCTTGCGGTTCCACGGGCAAAAATAGTGAGACTTAGTCTCAAAAAAAAAAGTCTCAGGGTGGACCAGGCATCAGGTTTTTTTAAAGCGTTTCAGATGATTCTGTGGAATAAATAGGACTAAAAATTACCGTTTTACATGTTCATTGTTTACGTGCTTTATGGATTAACTCTGAATATAGGATCTGTTTTTATTATATCAGATTTACTTTCTTCCCACTTATTTTATTAATTTATTTAAAATTAGATAATATTTTTATATTAACTTATGTCTTAGCTATGTCCAACATAAATTTTGCACCACATCAGATTAGATCTACACATACCTAGTGCATGTCAAAATGTTTGGCACAGAGGTTTCCCAAGTCTCCTTTTTTTCTTTTTCCTCCTAACCATGACCACATTCATTGATTTACTAGGATTCCCTTGTATCTTCCTATTTCTTATATGTTGTTCAAATAATATATTTGAAAAATGTAAAGCAAGACATACCACACTGGCAAATATGTTTACACTTTGAGGGCTGATTTAGTGGTTTAAACATGCTGGTCGTGGTAGCATCCACTTAAGCATCACCTCCTTGGATCATTGATCCACCTAATCCCAGCCTTTAATTCTGTGTTATCTTTTCCAGTGGTACTTGTTAGTTGGATGTCAGATAATCAACTTTTTATAATATTACTTGTTGAAAGAATATTATGTCTCAAGAGCTGTGTGTTAAAGAGGCTCTTGTCCTCCACACTGAGCTGTGATACTTGTACAAATCTGTGAACCAAAGAGATCACATAATACTAAGACATTTTGTATGAAGAAACTCATCTCCTTTATTCTCTTATTAACTTTATTTTTTAAAAACATGTCAGAATATCAAATTATTTGACATTCTGAAATGCCGACTAAGGTGTGGATAAAACTAAACATTTAATTTTAAAGATCATCTTTTTTAAAAAAGGTACATTCTTAGAAGAGCACCCATTGAAGTTCGAGTAGCATTAACTGACTTAAGAATACAGTCTTTTAGTGGACTATTTTATTTTTTAAAAACCTTTCATATTAATATAGAGATGATTGCTGTTTCATGTCTATGTGCTTTTCCGTGTACTGTTTTTGAAATTCTTAGAATGCTTTTCCACCCTCCCATTTTTTTGTTTGTAAAAGTTGAACATATTCTTCAATTCTTAGCTTAAGGGAAGATTTTTATCAAATAGATAGTTCTGACTTGTGCCTCCTATGCTTGCAAACAAGTCAGCTGTGTTTAATTTATAGTTTTGGGTTTTTTTTCTTGCTTTCCTTTTAGTTTATAAAGCTTTTAAAAGCCCCTGGGACCTGGCTAATTTTGAATAGCCAATACATGACATGTGGATTCTCAAGTCTATGATTTTTGACTGAATAACTGAAAATATGTGTCCTTGTACAGCATTCCATACAAGATTTTATGTGATATAATTTAGAAGAAGGGCTTATAAATTATGAGTGCTTGCAAAATAGCCAGTTCACTTGTGACAGACTATATACTACCTGTATTTACATTTATAAGCACATAAAGAAGTAATATTGTAGTTGAATAGTGTAACTGAAAAAAGCTACCATTCATTATAAAAACATTAAGTTGTGGGATCTGTTTTTGAAACAGTACTGATATTTAATGTTCTGTTGTAGGGCATTCACAGATCTGCATTATTCTGAGGCCTTAATTCCAATGATAAGCGGGTTTTTTTTTTTTGGCAACTCATAAATGTTTGTAGTTATCTTTTGGTTTCTGAGGTTTGAACCAATTGATTATATTTATAATAAAGGTAGTCTAGTTTTGTGCTTACTGTGATAGGGCAGAGTGAAAGTCACCTAGAGTGGGAAGCAATCGGTCCCTGTTCTGGTAAGACAGATTTCATAGATGTCTAAAGTGATTGGTGCTTCCAGCATATTTCACACACACATACACACACATTTTTAAGTAGGTGAAAATTGTTTCAAAGTGAATATCAAGGGTGGTCTTAAAGAGAAAGAAATGTCACAGTTGGGCATTGTGCACTAGGCCACCAGCCCCTGTGTTACTTTGATCAGGTGTCTTTATAAGCAGGTAATGGTGTCATCTCCCCTGCTCTCCTACTATTACATTGCCTCACCCCACTGCTTGTCCCCCACTGAAATTTTTATATTCTCAAAATATTGGCTCCAGGGTAGCCACTTAGATTCACTGTATTGGAGGTGACTCAATAGACCTATGGAAAGAAAATCATTTTTCAGAGAGGTCAGTAACTGAGTTTAAGTACTTGGAAGTCTTAAAATAGGGGAAAGGGTATAGGAATATGTATAAAATAGGGTATAGGAATATGTATAATTCCCACTTTTGACATCTCTTAAAACTATTATAATGCTCATTGTTTCAAGCTTTTGCTGATGAAGCTTCGGAAAAGCATATTGTTGCTTATAGTTATTTGACAGCTCAGCTATGTTACAACAGTGGATGAAATTACATCTCCATTGTTGTATTGGCGATTTTTTTTTATTGATGTCATAAAGTACTTAGTGTTAGGTATTACAGATTTTCTGTACTTAATTCTGACTGGTAACTGCTTTTATTAAAGGGCTGTCTTCCAAGATCACTGAGATGAAAGTTGGAGTATGTTAATTTTTATTCTAACATTTAGAATATTGTTAATATTCTAATGTTGAGTTTTATTTTAAATATCTAAATGTTTAAGATACATGGGAATATTAGTATTTATAAATAAGGCATTTCAAAAGCAGTGAACCATTATTTTGACATTTCCATTCTTCTTTTCTTTTCTTCTTCTTTTTTTTTTTTTTTAAAGAATTAATGTGCCATCTGGAAACCTGAGATCATGCCATAAAAGGAGTTTTGGCTTTTTGGCAACCAGTCATCAGGATATGCTGTGATTGTGCACCTTATCAGAATAATGAAACATAATTAGAAAGGTGTTTAACTCGTATATGTTTCAAACATTTTTGTATTGGAGATTCCTGTATGGACATTATAGAAATAAAAAAATTACTATTACTCTATACCAAGGTTAAGGTGATTAATAGATCCTCATGGTATAGTCCTGGGATGTTTAACCAGGAATGTAAATCAAAACCCTATGATTAAATGGTTCCAAGCGTTTTCTAGACACTATAGTCTGTTTCTTCTTTTCAGTGTTAAAATAAGCAATACAATTAGTTTATGTTTTTCAGAGGGGAGAGTTGCAATATTGCATTGCAATTAGCTTGCTCTATTCCTCTCTTCTGAATAATATAGTCATTGGAACTGTCGGCCAAAGGACCTTTTTTTTTTTTTAACTCTAAAAAGTAACAAGTTTTTTAAATTAATTGAGAGAAAACAGCTGAAATCATGTATTGAAAGGGTTAAGTCGACATGAAAGAATTCATTTCCACTTTAATGACCTAGCCTTGCTGGGTTAGGACGATGGGGAACATGCTTCTGACTTGTACTCCTATTGCCAATTAACACCTCCTATAACAGGTTGCCTCAGCTAGTCATTGAAGCTCAGGCAGTAGAAATAGTTTACATGCAGCTTGTTTTTCACACTAGTTGTTTAAACTCACAAAATTAAAGTATTTTAAAAGGTTGTTTCTTACCTTGCTGGGTAAGAGATAAACAATACAGTGGTACTTATTTGTGTGTTTGAATTCTATTATATTGTGTTTTATGTTCTCTCTTTTAAGGGGATTTTTAATTGAGGTAACTCAAGGTAATGATTTCATCACATTTTAGAATTTTTGTGATAGAAGTTGAGGGCTTTATCAAATACCTTAAATTAAGAGTAACTTTAAAATCAGATGTTTTGTATATTACATGTAAAGGGTTATTTTGACTTAAAAAATCCTAAAAAATATTTACTTGTGTAATAGTTTATTTTCTTTTTGTTGTAAAGTATGTATTTTAGCATACCTTTAAAATTCTGCAATGCAGGATCAACTATACACCTTTAAACAGCTGTTATGAAAATATGACCTATGTAATATTTTAGTGATAGACATTTTCTTTTTTTACACAAAACTTCAGTGTTTTGTTTCCTAAGACAACTATATTTTTGGAGTATTTCAGTTCACTGATACTATTTATTTTACATTTCTTTTAAATGACACTTTGGTTCATGTTTAATCAGCAGGTATTTTAATAACATAATAAAATTGGCTAAATAATTGATACCAGTTCACACTAAGATAGAGGTGGAATAATATAACTAATAGTGTTAACAAATTTGTTAAAAGGCCTGAGTAGGTAACACTTTGAGGCGTTAGTTTTTATCCTGTTAAAATGGCAAATGCCTTTTTTTTTTAACACTTAGTCAACAAGGCCTGCCCAAATAAAAGTCGCACTTTTTTATGCTGGATCAGATTTTTAACCTTCTAAATGGGGGGAAACCTACCATGTCCGTGTCTCGTTTAATTTAATGACATTTAAAATTTGTGGACCTAGATGTAGATGTTAATTTCTGTTTTACTTAATGTGGCAGATCAGAACTTATACAAGTGTGATGCCATGTGGAGTCCATAATAGGTATGAAATCACTGATTGGTTAATTTTTTTGTATACATAAGTCAATTGCTTGTACTTGTGGCTAACCAGTTTCCCCTACAGTTTTGTTGGATAGCTTACTTAGTCAATGTAAGTATAAGGGTATGGATTTTCCTTCCTTTTTAGATAAGCTTTAAAGAGTCAGATTTAAGTGACTTCAGAGTTGCCTGTAGAAATTGTTTGAAAATTTATAAAACAAAAATAATTATTCAATTTCTTGTTTCTATCAAGAGTGTGTGCATCTTTGCTTCATGCTTTGTATCGCAATATATATGACTACATTATATTCCCATTTTCAAATTACAACATTCTTTTAAGTTTTAACAGACTATAAAATTGCAGTGTATTCAGATTTTTTATATATGTTGTACATTGGGTGTGTGTTTCTGTTTTATATTAGCATTGTATAAAATTCAGATCTTAATTTTTAAGATAAGTCTTTTGTTGATTACGACTCTAAACTGGTGTTTCAGTTACTCAAAGAGTTATTATTAAAGGAGCTTAAAGTTTAAGTTACATCATGTAACTCCCCCCCCCCAAAGACTTTCAGTGTGTGTTTATTAATAGTAAAATAGTTGTTATATAAGGTCAGCAGAGTTAACATGAGTAGTTCACACCCTATATAAATAAGCCTATAATCTTAGAGCTGTGCAATTGATCCAGCACTGAAAAGGAAACTTTTTTTTTCAGTAATAGTGACCGCTTAAACTATTTCTTAAAATTTGAAGAAATATTTGACAGTGGGTTTTCTATTATTGTTTTCCACCATAGTTTGTGCAGAATTTAGCTTAGTTTTTAAATATAAGTTCACATTAAGGGAAAACTAATTTAAGTAATTCAAATTCTGTACATTTATTCAAAGTTTAAAAATTACTATAAATGGGAGATATAGTTTATATTTAATCTCTACTTACGAATTTTTTTTTCTCATTAAAATCACCAGATTGTAAAAAAGGAAAAAATGGACAGAGGTAGTTGAAGGAACTTGGAAACTTTCTTGTGGTAAAAAGTAAAAAACATCATCATACTTCTTTTGCTCAGTAGCAATCCCCAACCCTGGTTCTTTGTCACTGTGTGTCACCACTTCATTGCCCTGATTGTTCTGGCTCTATGTATTCCTCCTCCTTACATTCCCTGATTCGTACTTTTTTCCCTCTAAATCTATTTAACATATGAAATGCAGTTGTACCCCAACATTTTTATTTGCTTAGGATATAGCTGTGTAGCCCCTGAATTATCTTGAAAATTCTTCATTCCTCTGCTTCTGAAATGAGTTTATCTTATTTTTGTTGTGTGATTTACTTAGTTCTTTATATTGCATAAGGGTAATACTGAAATAATTTTCATGTTTATATATAGATACACTGTATATATATGCACACAACCATAATTTAGCTTTTGAACAGGGTGATATATTTGAGAAGTGTAGTTGCTATGTTGCTATTTTTCTACTGTTAGTAGCTGTTATTAAACAAAATCCAAACATTTTGTCTTACTTAAATTTCCTACAGTCGGTTTTAATAAAAAATCATAATTTTTGTTTTCATAGTAGCATATATACTGTTATAAGTACATTCAGTATTTTATTTTGCTCTTCAAATTCCACTGTCCTATCTAACTTTTAGAAAATACAGGAGATTCTGAGATGTTCCCTTTTCCCAGCAGGCCTCTGTACTGCTTTTGGGTGAGGAACATCTTGTTTTTCTTTGAGTAGGGAAGTGGCTCCAGGTGGCAAAAAACATTGTTAAGCAATGAAAAGGAAATAAGTTAGAATAAAAGTAGATTTGGGTACCTGAAGATGAGATAACTAGTCCTGGTGCAATGGCAAAAAACATTGTAAGCAATGAAAGGGAAATAAGTTAGAATAAAAGTAGATTTGGGTACCTGAAGATGAGATAACTAGTCCTGGTGCAATGGCAAAAAACATTGTAAGCAATGAAAGGGAAATAAGTTAGAATAAAAGTAGATTTGGGTACCTGAAGATGAGATAACTAGTCCTGGTGCAAAGAATACATTACAAGAAGTCAGAAGTTTCATTTTAGTCCCGGTTATACTATTTATACTGGTTATACTAAGTTATTTCTAGCTTTCTGATTGATGCTAACATGTATTTTGACTTTCTGACTATATCATAAATTTTTTGAAGGCTTCCTTTAATTGGCTAACATGCGAGGCATATAGTAAATACTTGTGTATTTGAAGCCTGAGACTGATCTCTGCCTTATAATGAAAAAAATATATATATATATTTTTTAAGCCTGAGAAAGAAACTCCAGATTTCGTCTAGATCACGGAATAATTCAGAAAACTTTTGGTTAAACACATCTTTTTCATTCCATGATTTTTCTTAGATCACTTAATATTCTAACATATAATTTTGGGGGTAGAATGGATATTCAGTACAATTCATTCTTCCTGGGCTAAGAATGAACTATATGGATGACTTTTTTTTTTTTAAACTCATCCCCAAACTGAATATTTAAAAAATCTCAGTCAACCAGAAGAATAACAAAAAATAGTGAAAACTTGGCTATGTATTGACTATAAGGACTGAAGGAGAACATAAACAAAAATTTGCCGAGGTTTTGTGTTTGAGTCTTAATTAGAATTATAAATTGGGAAGATTAATTTGTAGAGAAACATAATGAGTTAGATTTTTGAAGGCATTCCATTTGAGCTGTTTCCCTTGGGAGCATATGACTGATAGTGTTTTGAAGTTTATGAGATGTAGGTTCCCCCCCAAAAAATCTAATCACTTAGCAAATCTATAACATTTTCACCAATTTAAATGCTGATATTTTTAATATATGCAGTTATAGACAACTCGGTAATTTGAATACTCTTTACATAGCTGCCTCCATATTTACTGGTTCATTACTTGAACCAGTAAAAGATTTTTCTTGTTGAACCCAAATTTAATCTCTCCATAACTTCATCCCACCAACCCTTAATTCTATAAACTGTATCATCTAAATCAGTAGTTATCAAACTTAGCAAGTAATGGAATAACCTAGAGGGCTTTATAAACACCCATTTTTTGTAACTTTGCCCCAGAATTTCTCATTCGGTAGAAATACGCATTTCTAACAAATTCCCAGGGGATGGTGCATGTGGTTTAGGGATTGCACTGTAAGAACCATTAGTCTGAATTTGGTCTGACAACTTTTCATATATGAGGGTAGCTTTTTTATGCCATAAATTATTTCTAAATTTTGTCAAGTTCTTGTGAAGATGTCCTTTATATCATAGTCATCAGTCACTTTCTCATACTGGAAGCTCAGATTTTGAGAGCAAAGAACTTTCAGCAGTGGAATCCCTTATGATATGATCAAACATTGGTATCAGACACTGTATCCTTAAGTGCTCTGTTTGCACTGGTAAACATTTAAGCCTCTGTGGTTTGTGTTTGGGTTAATTCCTGGTTTAAAACCTTCCTTTGTTACAGCTTCCAAGAAGGGAGTGAAATCTGCCTCCACTGAATGTACTTGGCCACTGTGTTTCTTTCTTAGTTTTCTTTTTAAATTGGAGGAGAATTTCTTCAAGATTGTAAGTTAAAAATATTCAGCAGACAAGTGTACCATTTAACTAGATAATATTGCTAATTAAGATGGCTAGCACTCACAGAAAGGGAATTTAAACAATATTTTAAAATTAATAGTTATTACTTTGTACCTTAGTTTACGTACCTTATTCTCATTCATACAACGTCTCTGCTTTTTTACTTAAATAATTTTTAACAGTACAAAATTGGGTCCAAAAGTTGTACAGTTCTAAGACTCTTGATATACATTGTTAAGTTACTTTTCTGGTAGATTATACCAATTTACATTCCCATCAATAATGCTCAGTGTCTCTTTATTATATCCTTCCCAAAATTGGGTATTGTAAAGTATGTATGAAAGAAGAACAACAATGTCTTAATGTGTTAATTGGTATTTCTTAATTAAAAAAGGCCAAGTAGTGAGGTTGAACATTTCTCATATTTATCTCAGGTATTATGTAATTAGTTTCTTTGTATCCTTTGCCCAACTGTCCATTAATGCTTTGGTATTTTAACTTACTTGTATATTGACTTTTTGTTATAAATGGGGCAACTTTTTTTCAGGTGTTTTTTCTTAGTAATATTTTAACTTCAGAATTTTAAATTATATTGTCAGTTTTATATTCAGTGAATTTGTACCAGAACTTATCCAGATCAGACATAAACATTTATATACATGTGTATGTGTTTGTATTTTTTTCACTTGAAACATCTTGCCCATTAATAACATAGTAACTCTTTATACAACTTTCCCACCCCCTGGCAACTGCTATTAAACCTTTTCATCTCTATAATTATGACTTCTCTAAGTCTGTCCTCATGTAAATGGAATCATACAATATATTTTTTATGATTGACTTCTTTTACTTAGCATGCATGCAGTTCATTTATACTATGGTGTACTGCAAAATGTTCTCCTAGTTTAATGTTAAATAGTATTCCTTTGTATATATATTCCATATTTTGATTATCCATTCACCTATTGATGGGCTCTTGGGTTGCTTCCATTACTTATCTATTGTGAATATTAGTGTATATATATAGTGTATATAGTATATATAGTATATATATAGTATATATAGTATATATAGAGTATATATAGTATATGTATAGTGTACATATATATGTATAGTGTACATATACATATATATATATTTCTATGAGACCCTGCTTTCATTTGGATAAATACTTTGAAGTGGACTTGCTAGATTATGTGGTGGTCTCTTTTGAGTTTTTGAGGAACTTGCCATATTGTTTTTCACATTGACTTTACTATTTCATGTTTCCATCAGCAATGCACAAAGCTTTCACTTTCCCATATCCTAATTATTTTCTGAGTTTGGTTTGCTTTTGTAATAGTAGCCATCATAGTGGATATAAAGTAACTACTGAATCTTAGTTTTGATTTGCATTTCCCAAGTGATTCATGATGTTGAATGGATTTTTATGTGCTTATTCACCATCACCATCCATATATTTTTTGAGAAATGTGTGTTCAAGTCCTTTGCCAATTTTATATTTTGATTTTTGAGTTTTAGGAATTCTCTAATACTCTGGGTATTAACTCATTATCAGATATTTGCAAATATTGCCTCCCATTCTGTGGGTTTCCTTTTACTCTGTAGATAATATCTCTTGATACTTAAAATTTTTAGTTACATGGAGTGAATATGTCTGTTTTCCTGTTTGTAACCTGAGCTTTTAGAGTCACGTTCAGGAAATCATTGCCAACTTAAGTGTTATGAATCTTTTGGCCTATGATATCTCCTAAGTGTTTTGTGTCTTACCTGTACATCTATCTTACATTTTGAGTTAATTTTTGTGATTGGTGTTAGGTAAAAGCACAGATTTACTTTCTTATTAAAAATAGATACATACTTTCTACACCACCATTTGTTGAAAAGACTCTTTGCCCCCATTGAATTGTCTTGGCTTCCCATTAAGAACTATGTGCCTGAGGAACTGTTTCTGGACTTTATTTTGTCTGTTTGTCTGTCTATTTATGCCTCTATCACAATGTTATGACTACTGTACCTTTGTACTGCATTTTGAATTAGGAGTGAGTCCTACCATTTTTTTTCTCATTATTGTCCTGACTACTTGGGATCCCTTGAGATTGCATAGAATTTTGGGTGGATTTCAATTACTCCAAAAATGTGGTTGGAATATTGATAGAAATTGTGTTTATATGTAAATTGCTTTGGTGGTATTGCTATTTTAGTAACATTAACTCTTCTAATTCTTGAGATGAATTTTCATTTAAATAGGTATTTAATTGCTTGCAGTTGTGTTTTGTTGTTATAGGATTTTCATCTCCTTAACTAATTCCCAAGTATTCTTTCTGATGCTATTGTAAATGGAATTTTTATAATTTCCTTTTCAGATTGTTCATTGTTCAAAATGTAATTCATTTTTTTGGTGTGAATTTGTACTCGGCTATTTTGCTGAGTTTATAATATTTGGGGAATCTTTAAGATTTTCTACATACAAGATTATATCACCTACACACACAAATATATAACTCTGAATTTCCCATCTGGATGCCTTTTGCTATTTTATTTGCCTTATTGCTCTAAAAATACTATGTTGAATTAACGTGGCATAAGCAAGGTATCCTTTTCTTGTTTCTGACCTTAGAGGAAATTCTTTGAATTTTATTGTGTTGAAGTATCTTTGTCAAACTATTCTAAATTTGTTGAGTAGTTTTTAATCATGTAGATGTAGGGATTTGTTTTCTTCAGCAGCAATTGAAATGATCATGCATATTATAATTAGGTCATTTTCCATTTGTTGGACCATCCTTGAATTCTAGCAATGAACTCCATTTTTTCGTTATGTATAAGTTCCTTTTAATGTTTGATATTTTGTTGATGTTTATGTCAATAATCATAAAAGACGAAGGCCGGGCATGGTGCCTTTAAGCAGCAGCCTAGGAAGCCATGGCGGGGACCAGGGATTGCGGTTCGAGTCCTGCTTGGGGCAACGTAGCGAGATCTAGTTCCAAAAAAATAGCTCGGCGTGGTGGCGTGCACCTGTAATCCCAGCTACATGGGAGGCTGAGGTCAGGGATTACTTGAGTTTGTGGTACCCCAGGCAACATGAGCCTGTGATTCCACAGGCAAAAATAGCAAGACCTAGTCTCAAAAGAAAAAAAAATGAGGGGCAGTGTTCAGTAGTTTGTTGTTGTTTTTTTATAATTTCTTTGTCTGGGTTAGGTGTTAGGATAATGCTGGTCTCAGAATTATCTAGGAAGTGTCTTATTTTTAGCTTTTTTTAAAAAAAATCTTTTAAATGTAAAGTTAGTGCATGTGGGTGGTAATATGAAGAAACAAATCTGATTTAATTTTTTTTTTAGTATTAAACAACAGAAAATGAAAAGTTGAAGTAGACTGTTTAATTCTATGGTGATAACTTTGAAATCTAAATTAAATAAAACTCTCTGGAATAATACAATTAATTGTCCATCTGGTCTCAAGACATAGGTAACCTGAGTTTATTTTTACCATTATACCATTTTACCATTATTTTTACCAAAAGATTATAATCAATAGCTCCAAAAAAAATGTTTAGAGTCAGTATTTTGCTAATAACTCAAGTTTTGGAGATATAAATTGTACATATGTGGCTGGGTGTTGTGGCACGTGCCTGTAATCCCAGTTACCTAGGAGGCTGAGGCTAGAGATCACTTGAATTGTGGGTTCGAGACAACTCTGGGCAACGTAGCGAGACTTGAGTCTCATAAAAAATAAAAAGCAAAAAAAATTGTACATATGTGTATATAAGCATTACTATAACATAAAGAGAAATTGCAAAATTTTCCCAGTTCATTTTATAAACCTAATGATATGATGACCTGACAGATTTAACAAAAAAAGAAAATGCCCACCCAATTTTGATTTATGAACAGGGAAACAAAAATCCAATTTGCTAATATTTTTATTCTAATTGTTATTTGAAAGCAGCATATACATGTACTTCCATTAAAAAAGCATCTTGAGAGGCTTTTAATTGAGGGACTAAATTCATTTACATTTTTCTTTACCAGCAAGTAGATCTTACCTTGTATTTTTTACCGTTTATATTTGCTCCCTTCATGATTCCTTGCCCTTTTGTTTGCTTTTTTCTCCATTGATTGATAAAACATGCATTCAGCTTTAATATTCATATTTTCATTTTAAAATGACTTTAAAAATCCACTTGATTTCTGCTTCTTACAGTAGTCAAGATCAACAGTTAAATCTCTTCTTTCCCCTCTTATATGTACATTAGTGAACTTGGTGAACTTCATTTCCACTACCCTTATCTAGTTACTTGTGTAATAGCTATGGTTTTGAGCACTTGCCATTTCTATACTTAGATTTATCTCTATTTTAAATTGCATATAATCAGCAATTTTTATAATTGAGTATAAAACTTTTGACTTAAAGGGTTTTTCTAAAAAATCTGAAGCACTGTTTTCTGCCATTTAGTGATGCAAAAATATCCAGCATTTTTCATATGGGTTTTCTTGCCTTTCCTATTTGTATAGTTTTGTTAGGAATTTTGCTTTATCCATGTAATTAAGATTTGTCTAAGGTTTTTCTTTTTTTTTTAATTTGATTTTCAAGGCGTGATATTTAATAGATTGTTGCCTGAAAGTACCCCAAAAGTTGATTTTCCTTCATTTAAGAACTTTTCTTTGATTTTTCCATTTCTTATTTTACCCTTTATATTAATAACTAAAATTTTCAGAAATTAAATTAAATTTCTAAATTAAAAAATTTGACTTGTTTTTAGATGACTTTTCTCTTTGGATCATTAGAATGCCATTTCCCAGAAATGTTTGCCAATGTTTGAAAATGTCCATAGCCCCATATTTTTATCTGCTTGGGGGGATAATCAGACTATTTTTTAATCTACAGCTATTCAAGTTCTTACATCTCTCTCTCAAAACAGTTTGCAAAATGTTTAATGGAGATTTCTTCTTCTGTTGCCTAGTTATATGCTATTCCTATAAGGTGAACATAGAGAATAATAATAGCCACAGATATTCATTGTTGCTAGAGATTCTTAACATCTGTCCGGCAGACAGATTATACATAGGTTACTCTTTTTTTTTAAGGTTGCAATTTATCATTGTAAACTTCTCTCTTCTAGCCAAGCTGATTTTTTTTGAAAATATAATCACCAAATAGATCAAGAAACAGTAGTGGTGGAGTGGAGAATCTGTCTACTTGCATATTATTTCTCTTTTTTCATTTCTGTTATAGGTTTACAGTACCTCAATTTATTCATTTCCTTTCTGAACAGTACTTAACAGATTCTTAACATGTGTGAGGCACTTTGCTAGTGCCTGGATAATGTGAGAGAAGGAAAAGTGCTTCTTTCTTCATTGGTGACAGAAAGTTTCTGGACTGCGTCAGTAATACATTTTGGCAATTGTGTGATGTTTTGCTTTCCGTTCCTTTTTTTAATAAGTATTTTCTGGGCATGGTGGCGCATACCTGTAGGTGGCAGCCTAGGAATCCACGGCCCGGGGCCAGGGATCATGGTTCCAGTGGGGGGGGGCATGTAGCAAGACCCAAAAAATAGCTGGGCGTGGTGGCACACACTTGTAATCCCAGCTACCTGGGAAGCTGAGACTGGGGATTGCTTGAGTCTGTGGTACACTGGCAATGTGAGCCTGCAGTTCCAAGAGCAAAAATAGTGAGACCTATATTATCTGGCATTTAATAGAGAAAACTTATGCAAGAACCTTTTACACTTAATGCTTCCAATACATATTTTTAACTCCTATATAGAACCAAAGAGAATCACTCAATTTACTATATTGTCAAGAAGAAACATAGATTACACAAAGACATGTAAGTCTGAAATATTAGTGAGTAAACCTGTGAGATAGACTCTCCACTTACAATTTGGGTAGCTAATGTGTTTTTTATGTAATTTATAATAGATTCATAGTCAAGGAAAGGGAACTTAAGCAAAACAGAACTTGTTTAAGTCACATCTCAGCTTCCCAGACTGACCAGTATTAAAAATCAAGATTTTCATGTACATTGGTTAGGATGGAATTTTGATTTTCAACTAATAGGCATCTTGAAGGTAAAGACTATCTTAACTGTTTTTAAGTTGTTAAAAGATGTCTCTGTTTCTCTGCTTGAATCTTCTGTTCATTTTATTCACTTATTTCATTTATATTGATAAATTGAATTTATCTTCACCGGTATGTTTTTGACAAACATGACTCTAAGTTTGTTGCTGAATTATTGTCTGTTTTCAAAACAAAGTATAAATTGGTTATATAATAAAATCTTTAACTTTGAAAAAAATAAAAGACTATCTTGGTTGGTTGATCTATCTGCCATAGTCAAAAGAAATTTGTTGCTTTTGATGGAAAAGATAGAATCCCTAGGGAAACATGGTATCTTCTTAGTTTGTAGTAATAATATACCTGTTTTAAAGGTAGAGATCAGAATGCGGAAGTATTTTCTTGTTGGCTAGACCTATCTTTGCTCACACCTGAGCCTATTATGTTAAATTTGTTGTTGGGGGTGGTGGGAAGGGAACAACTTCATCAGGTGAAGTCAGTGTTTGTTCACAGCTCTTTCACCTAGGGATTAAAAGTCTTCTGGCCGCTTGTTCCCCATACTTGCATATCTACAAAGAGATCCCATAGCTCTAATCTACATGCAGTCTGTAGTTGAAAATCAAACTCAAAGACTGCTGTTTGTGTTGATTCTTTAATCTAGCTAGCCAAACAGCATTTTTCATTCATTTGAGGTAAGAAACATGCCTAATAGCTGTGTTTTAGAGTTATTTGTTAACCAGAGTAGATTAGCATTGCTGAAAGACAAACTTTATGTTCCCTGAACACTTGTCTGAGTACTGAGTTTAACTTGTTTTCTGCAGGGATATTTTCAAACTTGCTTTTTTTTTTTTTTTTTTTTTTTTTTTTTTTTTTTTTTTTTTTTTTTTTTTTTTTTTTTTTTTTTTTTTTTTTTTTTTTTTTTTTTTTTTTTTTTTTTTTTATTGTATGGAATAAAAGGATACTTGGTAAGTTCTTCCCAAAACACTTAAATCAATCAGATTTACTTAGCATGTAACATTAACTTTAAGCTCACAAATTCTGAGCACATTAATAGTCTATATACTTGTTTCTAGGGACCACCTACGGATGCTCCTGCAGTGGACACAGCAGAACAAGTCTATATCTCTTCCCTGGCATTGTTAAAAGTAAGTACCGAATGGTGTTAACTTGTTTTAGTAAATTCTGTTGCTTTCACTATGTCTTTTACTTTGGATATTTGTTACCTTAATCCTCTCAGATTTTAGCAATCATTGCAGGTACTTATAAAATAGTGTTTTATTTCTGCTGAAACAGAAATAGGTTATTTTTCAAAGAAGAACCATCTATCTCAAAGTTTTGTGTCCACCTGTTTTCATCTTTACAGATGTTAAAGCATGGTCGTGCTGGAGTTCCAATGGAAGTTATGGGTTTGATGCTTGGAGAATTTGTTGATGATTACACCGTCAGAGTGATTGATGTGTTTGCTATGCCACAGTCAGGAACAGTGAGTAATTTTCTGATTGTTTGCTATAAGTAAATGTATTTTTTCTTTTCCTATGCAAAATAATTTTCATCATATTATCGCTTGCTTATAGAAAAATATATTAATGATAGAAATTTTTAGATTTTGTTGAATAAAAATCTTTTAAGTGCATCGTGAATTTTTTATAGATCCACTAATTTGTGTGAATTATATGACTTAAATTCCTTTACTCAGATCTTCAGCTCTTACAGCTAGTTTGGTACACTGGATTTATAAGTTAATTATTTTAATATTTGTTCATTAGTTTGAGTACTTGCTCCAAAAGATTTAACAGATTCTGTTAACTAGATTTAAAATTCATATGCATTGTCTATCCACATATCTTTTTCTGTTAGTTTTGAAACAGGGATAAATTTCTGTTATCCCTTTTTAAATGTTATACATATGGTCATAAATGACTTTTGCTTTTCTTGTTCAAATGTTAAGTTTAAAAATCAAATCAAGTATGGCAAACTTAAGTTCTTGTAACCCGGTATGATAATCTGCTATATAGGAAAAAACATGTTCCATGTAGATTTTGAACGTCATTTATCTGTTTAGAAAGCAGTTATTTCTGAAAAAAAAAATTTTTTTATTTAGTATATTGTAATAATATAGATAGCTTTGTACGAAGTTAAAGGAAAATGACCATAAAACAATGACCATTCCTTAACCTTCTAAAAAAAGGAACACATATATCTTTTTCATCTGTTTGCTTGAAAAGTATCTTGTATTTTTCTGATGGATTTTAATTTATCATACCTTTCAAAATATTTGCTTTAATGTTGTTGACTATAAGCATACTTTGATAAGTTAGATATAATAACTGCAAGACATATGAATTTGCACTTTAGAGTAGTTGCTACAGAATAAAATGCATTTATAAATAATGGAAAATGTAGAAAAAAATGTGAATTTTCTCTGAGTAGACCTATTTCTTGAGATAAGCCAATTTGGATGTATTGATTTTGCCCACCTGGATATTCAATATTTTATTTTGTGCATTTGGACATAGAAAAACATTGTGTATATTAAGTGTTTAGATTTTAACCTTTGACTATTATTACTTGTTACAGTATTTTTATGCTCAAAGTAGATACAGCTGTTAATTTTATTGCATGAGGTCCTTATTTACTATCCATTATAAGAAATTGTCCTTAAATTTCAATATCGTGATTTCCTTGTAAAATGCTTGTTTGACAATATAAGATTGTGATACACATCTTTAGTCTTTGAGTAGAATTGAAAGTTTTTCTTTTGGCCCAAGGGTTACTTTTTTTGTAAAGAGATATGTCTGTGTCTCCTATTCTTGTTTTTATTTTTTTTTAATAATCCTTTAAAAATGTTAAAAAAAAAACAACAACAAAACTAGCCTGTCAGCGGCAGATTGCATACCCCTGTTCTTGAGGATGCACTCTCAATTTAGAATTAAAAATGTTTGTTTTGGTGAGAAGGAAGTACTTATGTTAACTGGTTTGTTTAAGTAGATTAGACTTAAATTCCTGATATAAGAAAAAAAGCTTAGAGAAGTTACAGTGGCCAGTGATATGATATGAACACTTTCCCATAATTTTTCCATAATCATTTGGTTAATCTAGCAGAATGATACTACACTTTTCAAAGACTTGATTACTGATGGTCTCCAGTGAGTTATTCTGAGTTATTTTTTAACATTAGAGATAATATTCAAAAGTATATATTTCTACCAACCTAATGTACCAAGTAGTCCTTTCTGAAGCATTGAACTTCCTCCCCCTATCGACCCACCCACTCAAAAAACAAACAAAATAACCCCTATAAACTAATAAATTATTTCCTTCTTTGAAGTGTTAACATTACCGGGGAAAGTAAAACTTGAGGCTATTGATTTTGACTGTGGAATAATAGAGAATTGTGCATAAGATGGAAAAGAAATAGTGCTGATCAGTTATCAGAAGATGGCATTCGGAAGTATACTGGCTTAGATAGGTCAAAACAAAGCACAGGTGATTTAGTTTTTTGCTATTCATGTATGTGTCTGTGTGTGTGTACATACATATATTGTCATGGTCATAAACTTAAAGAAATTGTCTTAACTCATTAGCTCATAGAAGTTGGGTGCATTTCTATTTTAGAGTATGGTTTTTGATTGAATGACCCAAATGCGTATCATGTATGGGTGTCACAAAACCTATGACGTTATTTTGTACTCCTAAATAATACACATAGGTTTTGAGGATAGGTTTTTTTTTTTCATAATATTAAGCAATATTTTTATATAAAAATTTAATTATAACAAGTTACTTTTTCTTCTCTTAACCAGGGTGTCAGTGTAGAGGCAGTTGATCCAGTGTTTCAGGCCAAAATGTTGGATATGTTAAAGCAGACGGGAAGGTAAAGTATTACAAATGATCACATAAAAAAATAATGGGAATATTTTCTGAAATGTATTTCAAAAGTATGTAAGTTTTAAGTATTATTCCTAGAACAGAAAGTTAATGTGGAAATATTAGTAGTTGTGCTGTGTACAATCTAGTATATCTTCTCTTTAGATTCTAAGAAATCCACCAATCAGAAAACTGCTTCCTATTTAGGCTGTAGCTTCCCATGTATAACATATGGAGTTACTGTCTAGTCACTTATAATTGAAAGAGCTTGTATATTTCATGCTATTTGAGAGTTGTGACTGAATAAGGTTTTGAATATTTAACTATTTTTGTGGGCATATGATTTTTAAAACAGGAAAGGAGAATCCAAATATTCTTTAGATTTTTTCCCCCAGATTAAATCTCTCTGTAGTTGTCATTCTCTTGCTCAAATTCTTCTACTGTGGAAAAAACTTCAAAATTAATGTTAGCAAAAGACTCAGCAGCTGAGCAGAACAGTGCAAATTGGTTTTTGACTGAGTTCCTAGTTCTACTGCTGGTTTAATTGATATTTAATCCTTTCACAACAGTGGATCCTGGTGTCCATTGTTAAAATTGTTCTCTGCCTAGAAAATTCAACTCCCAGAGCTAAGGAGTTAAAGAGTAGATATTTACTTGAATGCTGAAAGGGTAAAAACTGGCTCTGAGAAAGTGTGGTAACAAGGTGAAAAACTGAAAGCCTTATCTACCACTGTTAATGTGCATCTCTTAATGATAGCACTCCTTTGTCACACTTACTCATTTCCATGTTTTCTGAATAATATGGTATATGATTTCAGTGTTTCTAATGGTGCTTTTTCACACCTGTGTGTTTTTCATCTCTTCTTAATTTATACCCTGTTAGTGTGTTGTTTCTTTTCATATCATAAATGTATTGCTTGTTCTGTTCTGAACGGCCAAATGCCCTCTTTGTTTCAGGCCTGAGATGGTTGTTGGTTGGTATCACAGTCATCCTGGCTTTGGTTGCTGGCTTTCTGGTGTGGATATCAACACTCAGCAGAGCTTTGAAGCCTTGTCGGAGAGAGCTGTGGCAGTGGTTGTGGATCCCATTCAGAGTGTAAAGGGAAAGGTAGAGTCTTTCTTTTTTAGCATCTACTGCCACATTCTGTTGACAGACACATTAAATAAAAATCTATTTTGTTTAATACAAGATTCTTAATTACACACACACAGACACATACACAAAACCTATATTTGCTTACCAAAACAAAAATAAAAAAACAAGCAGAAAACTCTGTACAAGTGTATTTTGGTATTATTAGCAATTTAACTATTTAGAGATTTGCTTCTACTTTAGCTTTTGTCTAATTATAAATGTTTATTTTTTTTTTAATTTCATAGGTTTAGTGAATGGTAAACCATACTGAAAGCTTGTTATACACATCTTACTAATATTGAAATAGTGATCTACCTACTTTTATTTTAAAGTGAATTGGCATTGTATTTTTAAAACCTAGATAAAGAGCGCTGTTTTATGGGCATTGTGCAGGGCATATTCTGAAGTTGTATGTTCCAGATATTTTAGACAATGAAAACTTGCCCCAAAGACTTGTATCAATCACTCATCTTTTTTGGAGTGAGGACACTGATGAATGATTAAATATGCTAAATGATTCTGAAAAGAGATTAACTTGCAAAGCATATTGGGTTATAGTTGTTCTTTGTTGAAATCTCTTTTGTTCTTGTTTAGTTCTTTTTTTTTTCTGTTCGTTCGTTCTTTTTTTTTTTTTTTTTTTTTTTTTTTTTTTTTTTTTTTTTTTTTTTTTTTTTTTTTTTTTTTTTTTTTTTTTTTTTTTTTTTTCATTTCTTTCTAGCCCCATATGCCATTTTCCTATTTCCTGCCTCATGACAGCAGGGAGCAGCTCTATTATCACCTTCACAGAGCTGTCTGCAAATGTGAGAGGCAATTCGATTTTGCTCAACCACAGGGAGAGTGGATTAGAAAAACTACAGAACATACAGAAATTGGCTAGGTGGTTACTTCTTTAAAATACTGCTGAGGTGTCTTGTTTGAGCATGTTACTTCCATTGTAGTGTAGAATAATTGTTAAAATAAAATCACAATACATTTATAGAATCCTTTTTATGCAGCTTTTACAAATAATTTTTAGAGCACTTAAATATTAGCTGGCTGTCTATGAGGCCTGGAGTTTGATAGTATTGCAGATTACATTTATATCTGCTCACCAGCTCAAACAAACTAAATATGACTGTTAAAACATGGAGTTTTTATCTGTTATGAATTTGAAGTTGAATGTTTGCTGACATCATATTATGATAAATAAAAATTGAGGTCTTCTCTAAATCATGATCCTATTAGATGTGATTTAGCTTTTCAGAGGCAGAAACTATCCATAAAAACAGTAATAATAGAAACTGATGTACTAGGCATTTCAGAATGTGTAGCTAACGATGCTTGCTATGTCCCTATGTTACAATTTATTTTTTTCTAAGTGTATTTGTACTTAACTGATGTAGCTAGAAGTTAAGAATTTTTAACTTTAATTAGTTTTATGAATTAAAGCACAGCATAAGACTTGTTATATTTAATTCTCTGAATTAAGGTTCCTTTTTAGTAACTCATAGGTAACTAATTATTTTGAAAATACAACAAAATTTTCAATAAAGCCCCCTGTACACTATCATAATAACACTCTAAGCTTAATTAAAAATTCTATTTTATAGTATTAGTATCATTGACTTTTTATAATAACTTATTCATATTATGGTAGTCACTTTGAAAAGAAAAATACAAACTTAAATACAGTGAAAGATAGCATTCTCAAAGGAATGTAAATGAATATATTTTATTTTTGGTTGTCTTATTTATAATATTTCAAATGATAGTATTAGTTTCTAAAACCTTACTTAACTATTATATGACATTGGAATTTGCATTATTTTTAAATGATGATAATTAACTTTAAAGGAATATATTTCATTAACAAATACTCTTATAACATGATGTATGTGGTGAAATGTAGTATTAAATTATAAAAGAACTTCCTGAAATCAGATCTATCACTATTTAGTTCTACATGTCATTAAAAAACATTTATTATTGCACTGATTTTCAGCCCTTGTTTATACCTAATATGGAGAGTCATACAATTATATCACCTGAAAGCATCCAATTCTTTGTCAATAATGTAATAATTTACAGTTCTGCGACAGGCTCTCATAAAACTATGAACCAAGTTACATACTAGTAAATCCATGAACAGAGTGTGCAGGTAAACTGAAGAATATAAACTTGCTTTAAAAAATGGAGAATTCTCCTCCCCCTTCCCTGCATGTGATTTATCAAAGCTGTCAAAATATTTTAAAAAGTAATGATTAGATCAAGTTAGGATGACAATCAATTGTAATTAATTTAAGATGGATCTCTGTTTACTTACTACCACTTTCTCATGTTTTTGTTTTTATACATTCCAGTATTATCTTTCTGTTTTTGAGTGATTGGTTAAGCTTGGATTCTTTGTAACCTCAGTTCGTTCATAGTAAGTTTAACTTCCTGTTATAATGACTTGGTTATATCTTTATGGAATTATTCCTGTGTGTCAGGTATTGTGTCAATAACCATTTCAACTTGTCTTATTCTTTTCAGCTATATGTACAAAGTATTATTATCCCAGTTTATCAGTAAGAGGGTAAGAAAATTAGGGTCAAAATTATAAGTAAGCTGCAGAACCGGGATACAGACCTGCATCTATAAAGTTTTCAGAGTTCCAGCTACAACATTTCAGAATAAAGCTTTTTTTACTGGTTTTTTAGTATTAAGTAATTATGACTGACCTAACTAGAATACCTCAGGAATGGAACATGATTGCTTGAGATTATTGCAAGGTCTTTTCTTAATTGATATAGATAAGTGTCACTTCCTTAAACATAAGTCAGGGAAAAGAACTATACATTTTTTTCTAAGTTTTCCATACTATTTATAGTAGGTATTATACATTGATTTTTCTCTTGGCAGTAATAGCACTGTTAATTTTTAAAAAACAGTTTAGACAAACATCCCTGTCAGCTTTTGTCACACCCCTAGAACCAATATTGAGACCAACATAAATAATAAAATATGATACAATATGATACAGAATCCTGTTGTGTATATTATGTAATCCTGTAAATATTTTTAAATAACATTCATAATTTAAATGGAGACTAATTATAGAAATTGCCAGGAAGCCCTGTTTTGATCAGTGATGTAATTTTTAGGATTCTGTATCATTTTATTTGTAAAATCCCCCTAGTCACATATTGTAAACTTTAGTTCTCAAGTGGTACAGTGCCAGTCTCTTGTATAATGTTTTGTTAGCTTGTATTTTCAGTTCACAACTGTACTTGACCAGGTAGTAATTGTAGAAGTTAATTCACCTTGTAGAAAGTACCACTTTGCACAAGGTCATAAAACTATTATGTATTACTACTTTTAAGAACATATTTTCTTGTCAGGATTCTTGTTGGTAAAATGTTCAGATGCTATCCTACTGATTCCTGAAAATCCTTGCTTGTGTCTGTTCTCTATTTTGAAAACATAAATAAAAGATAATTATCAGTTGGAGCAAATAAATTTTCACACTGGCTGTGTTTACTTGAAACATTCTTATTTAATCTAATCAGAAATCCTCAATGAACTTTTAAAAATGTTTATGTAACTGTGATGTTTATCTTGTTGTGCATCAACTCATCAGCAGGTACTAAGTACACCTAGTGTGCCAATATTCTTGGATAGATTCTAATGATTCTAGCATAGATGATAAATTTAAAATGGTCTTCGTTTCTTCATGAGGGTAAGTCATATACATTTAGTGACCCTAATGAGCAAGATAACATTTTTCCTAATTACATGTTGATAATTTTACATTGCATACTAATACAATGCAAATTTGACTGATATTGTCTTGTTTCTGTAACTAAGATCATTGCTAAAGACAAATCAAGAAATTTTTATTCAGAACACTGCATGTGTCCTTATGCAATGAAGTATTACTTGTATAGCAAATCAGTAGAGGTTGCACAAAGTAGAAGCTGAGACTAAATTTTGATGGGTGGGCAGAATATCACTTAGAAAAGAGGAACTTGTGCCTTGAGAAAAATGTAGTTGCAATGTCTTTCCAGTTAATACTTTCGTTTTCATTCATTCATTCATTCATAGATATGTTAGAATGTAAATCGGTGGTTTCTATTATTGTTATTGCTGTTCTTTAACCAACATGTTACAGAAAAGATTGGATTCTGCATAGTATATACAAATATAGGCAGAAAGAATTAGGAAATAGATGTTTTAAGAGTTTACCTTTTATTTTCCAGTGTCTGTTAGGATATGTTTCTCAGGATACAAATATTGTGCTTTTCCAAGAGATTGTATTACAAAGTTTTAAGGTGGTAGAAAATTTTCAGCTATTCAAATAATTATTTCCAGTTTTTTCTTATTTAAAAATATGTATACCGTAAGAGGAGGGTATAAAGAACACAGACTTTGGTATCACAACTGCTTTAGAGTCTCATGTTTAGCTTTTTACAGCATGATCTTGAGCACATTACCTATTTTTCATGAGCTTCAGTTCTCTGCTCTATAAAACAGAGATGTTAGTAACTATCTCACAGTACTATAAATATTATGATGTGATTTTCATACACATACCAAATGTAAGATGTATAGTAAATCATCCTGAAGAGTAAAATAATTGACAACTTACGGACTAAAAACTAGTGTATTTTGTTTGTTTTATTGAGGTAATATTGTTGTACAACATTGTATGTGATTCAGAGGTACAAGTCACCAACCTTTTCCATCATGAAGGCACCCATGGTCCTCTACTATAATTTTAAGAGCTGGTCTGTAAACTTAAGTATTAACCTGCTCACTTTAGGAAGAGGAAGGTAGTGACTACAAAAGAAATGACTTTCACTTTTTTTATTTTGTGTATAGCCTTTTTAGGTATGCTCTTTAGTCTCCGCTGATTTTTTATTAAGCGCTTACTGTTTCCCACATATCTCTCTAGGACATTCTGAGGAAAAAGAAAAAAGAATATGATATTAAAATTCTGGCTCTTGAAGTATACTATATTACATTTAAAATCATTTGTTGTGTTTCATCTTTGTGTTGTCTCCTTCAACATTTGGGAGCCTCTTTTAAGGGAAAAATGGTTTTTCTGTCTTAGAATTTATATAGTGTCTGGCAAAACATTTTCTTTATAAATTTTGTTTTATAAAGCCAAGGAGTGAATGTCTTAGTTGTCAGCCATTACCAATAACTTTGGCTTTTAGCATGTAAAAAAAAGAAAGCTATAGCTAATTTTGTGAAATTCAATAGTAATTTTTTATGTCAATAATCAGAGTCATTTATTAAAAGAGTGAAATGAGATTTACAATGTCATTGAGCTAGTTTGTGTACAGACATTAGCCTTGATGCTAGAGTTGAAGTATAACGTCCTTTTCTTCTGAAGGTAGTAAAAAATATTTAAAATAGCTGGTACTCAAGAGATTTTTTTTTCTTTCTGATCTGTTATCCTAGACAGGTCAGTTAGGGCTGGGTAATCCTAGTCTCAATTTGTGTATACACACACACACACACTCCTACCTTTTCTTCATCTAGTTTTCCAGATTGAAAGAGGAAAATAGAAAATAGAACACATAAAAATTCTATTTCTACTCCCAATATAGCTCTGTGAGCATATCCATCCAACTCTTGGAACAAGTTTAGTTACTATCTTTTGTTTGCTTCCTGATTTTGTACTCTTATTATCATTTTGAAGTTTTATTACACTCAGATTTTAACCTGTGAGAATATCCAAGAAAATTATAGGTGCTAATCCTATATTATTTTTGATAGACAAGTGTAATAGTTTTAACATTTAGTTAATATAAAAAATTGTTAACTAGAAATGTAAGAGCAATTTTATGTTTAAAACTCTAAGAAGCTTAGATCTGTTATAGAACTGACATGACCAATATTGTACAATAATTACAAGATAATTTTTTTTAAAGTACTAACAGTTCTTATATTTATTAATTTACAGCTCATTGATGTAATCTCTGAGCTAGTTCATTGCTATTTATTCCATGCTATGCATTTTGAGTGATAAAATTCTGCTTTAAAATGGTGTGATCAGGGCTGGGCACGGTGGTGCATGCTTGTAAGCAGCAGCCTAGGAAGCCACAGCGGGGACTGGGAATCGCGGTTCAAGTCCTACCCAGGGCAGCATAGCAAGACCTAGTTCCAAAAAAATAGCACACCTGTAATTCCAGCTACCTGGGAAACTGAGGCTGGGGATTGCTTTAGTCTGTGGTACCCCAGGCAACATGGGCTTGTGGTTTCACAGGCAAAAACTAGGGAGACCTAGTTCCCCTCCCCCCCCAGCAAAAAAAAAAAAAGTTTTTTTTAAGACGGTGTGGATCAGCTGTTTTAATAAAAATATAGGAGAACCTTTAAGACAGATTGCATTATTTGTAGCAATTTTATTTATTGACTCTTGCTTCTTAAGCATTCCCCCCCCCAGTCTAATGTTTTCTGAACATTCCTTTTGCAATTACTGACCACTACTAGTGCCCGTCATATACTGAAGACAGAATAAGACCTATTCCCATTGTTAATGTCAGTTTTATACCAGTAAATGGATACTGACATTTCAGATGGTGACTGTATAAAAGGCCTTTTGAGAATCATATATATTAGTTGCCTAAGATCACATTTTCACCTTATTTATTCAAGTCTTGGGAGCCTCAGTTTCCTCATCCATAAATTGAAACTATTAATACCTAACTCTTAATTGCTGAGATTAGACAAGATAATGCAGAATTTGGTAAATGAGTCCAATGAAAATATAAAAAAAAAGTACTTAACATAATTGGCCTTCAAATGTTGTTCTGCAAAAATGATTTTGTAAAAGTTTGGAGGATGTACTTGCATTTTTCTTTGAAAGTAAAAGCACAGATAATGTATGTTAAGTTCTTTATTCCCTTCATCCACTTCTCCTACTGACATGCTAGCATAGTCACATCTTACAGCTGGTAAAATCGTAGCCTTTATCTAATGCCTTGTGTTTCTTTTTATGGACCTGTCAATAAGTGTACGAGTTGCATTCCTTCAATTTGTCTCCTAGAAAGGAATTTGAATTCTCTTGCTCATTTTAGTGAGTTGACTCTGTACCCAGATACACTTGGTACTGAATTGATATCAGACCAGTGACCTAGAGATGACAGTCTCTTATACAACAATCCCTTGAGGAGTTCAGATTTTAAGTTCATTCTCAATTTGTTGCCTGTAAGTTGAGATATGTAGGGGTATCAAGACTATGGGCCTGTTGAGTCTTTTTTTTTTTTAATGATCATTACTTGGTATAACTACTTTTTTCTCTTTTAATTAGGAATTTTCCTAAGGAAATATGTCTTTAAATGTCTCTTTCTGATTTCTTACTGCTGTTTTCATATGCCAAGTGTCTTTGGATGCCAAATTTATAATTCTGATTTGATTGTGAGGTAGCTTTTTTCTAACTTTAATAGTACAGTGTGTTATAATAGTAGTACTCTGCTTTGTTTACTGTGTCAGTTTGGGTGCTTCAAGAGTTAGATGCCAAAATGAGGTCAGACATGCAAGAGATTTACTAGGGAAAAGGACAATCTTTCAGACAGTAGTATTGGTCTGGCCAATGGGAGGAGAAAGGAAAGGCAGAGCTGGGTAAGGAGAGCTTCAGGCTATAGTGTATCTCTGAGTAATTTAGCCAACAAATAGGGAGTTCTTGAGACAAAATTTCCCTTTGAAGAGTGCTTATTTGGCAGTGATTACAGTACACCTACTATACTCAGTCTTTGCCTGGTAGGAGCCCAACTGAAGTATGCCCTTTCATGAACCTCCAGAGGAACCACAGGGTGGTTTGGTGTTTGAGAGTCATCTGTCCTTTCCACAGTAGAGTCTAGTGGAAGATGATTTGAACTAAACAACTCATTAACTGCCACAGTTAATAAAACTGAGAATCATAATGGCAGGTACACAGCTGGCATCACTAATTCTGTGGTGTGATGTTCATGAATAAACGGAGACATTGAGAGGGTAACTTGTCCTAGATAACTTAACTAACAAAAATTCTAACTTAGACTGCTTCTGACTCCAGAATTGTTAAGATGTAAACCCCTATACCATGCTGCTTATATCATGTCATATTTAAAAAAACTGCCAAACTTTATGACAAATATATGCTTTTCATGAAGTTTCATGAAACTAAAAAGTATCGAATTACCTTTTGGCATACTTGTTTATTAAGATCATTTTGTTTTGATTAAGTATATATTTGTAGGTTTCAAAAATTGTGGCTTTACTATTTGAATTTTGATGCATGTCTTCACTTGTCAGAAAAATAGTGCAATATACTAGGTATAGCCCCATCCCACTTTTCTCCCAATATATTGAAGTTGTACTACAGATCTCTACCTACAGTAAGCAATTCTCTAAGGGTGAAGAAAGAAATTTCTTTCCAGAGCTAAAATTGACATTTTATAAATAATTTCCATGTTGCAAACTTGAGACTAAGAAATCACAGCAATTCAGTGATATGCATTTGGCATGAGTCAGTTTTAGTTCTTAGTGCTTTTCATTGGAAATGGCATAAAAAGTAAGATTTCTCTGAATTTTTTATGCTGTGGGCTTACAAGAGACATAAGATGTTTTTCTCTTATAGAAGTCTGGCAGTGCATGACAGCAGAAATAACGAAATGGTCACAAACCCCAATAGTACATCCCAGGTCACATGCACCATTAATTTTTAAAGAATCTAGAAATATCCTGAGCAACTGATCACAGGTCATTTCTAGGTGATAAAAGGTACTTCATATGGGGTGTTGCTTCTCTTTCCACACCTGTATTTTTTAGTCATTTAGAGACTTTGTATGATAGTGGGTTTATATGTTTTAAAGTATGTAACCTAAGTGGTAACCAAATCATAACTTTTTTTTCTTGTTTTGATACTTGACATTAATTTTGATACCTTAAAATTTTTCTTTCAGACTTTTTTTTGTTTTAATTTTATATATAAATGCTTCCCCATAGTTATGGGCTTCAACATAATTCTTGAAAATGCCAAACTCAGGTACTGGTACTAATTTTAAAAAAGATGAATTATAATAATTACTGCCAGAAGGACTTATGCATGTTTTTTTCATACACCATATTATATTACTTTTAAGAGTTTTACTTGAGATTAAAGGGTTTTTTTAATATAAAAATTGGAAACTGTAGTTTTGTGCTTTAGGAATTTACTCTTTTAGTCACCTAGCAGCTGATATAAAAACATGAAGTTAAAAATAAATAGCATATTGAGTAAACTGTACTATACTCATAAAATAAGCCAAAAATTATGGATTAAACTGAATTTGAAAATAATTGCACTTTTGAATCTTAAATCAGATTTGTTATGAAGATGAAAGTATAGGCCCTTGACCCATGAATGTGCTTGGAATAAAGATGGAACATAGTATTGTTTTTAAAACTATTTTGCTTTTATAAGCTAAGACAGATGTACAAAAAAGATGCAGTTTTTATTTTGTATTGGCAGCTTCCAAATATTTAGTATCTATTTCCAAGAGTTGCAATTAGTAAAGCAACCATGGTACTGAAATCTGCACATCCCACAAGCTAATTATATTTGCAAGGTCAGAGTGAATACATATTTTCAGAAAAATAAAGGGTTATATAAATATGTGTCTTCTACTTGGCTGTTATATCACAGTTTGTTGATCTGGAGTATAATGTGTACAATTCACAAATTTGTCTGATAACAGAAAGTGGTGTGTGATTGTGTTTATTTTACTAACCAGTATATTCACAGCAATCACTTCCAAATATCTCTCCAGTAAAGATGTGTTAATTACAAAACAGACAAGGTCTTCTATTATATTAAAGCTACTAACAAGAAGACAGCAGGAATCACACATGTAAATAGCATCATCAACCCCTATTTTAGTCCTCTGTTTTGATCTGTGAGTTGCGCATAGACCAAAGGTGCTATTAAAGACTGAGTGTATGAAATAGGCAGCATTATATGAACAAAATTTATTCAACAAGAAAACAGACCTTTAACATGAATTTAACAAGCCTGAGAAATTATAAACTATCATATGCTGCAGATTCATGCAGTGATAATAAACAAAAAAAGGAAAGTAAGAGGTTTCCCTAAGCTAGCCAAACTGCTAATGGTTTTGTTATAAGCTGTCTACTGTTGCAGTGACCTCTGAAAAGTCTCAAGGCACTTGTACCAGAAAAAATTAAATGGTCAGGCTGGTGAATAAAGATTCAGTGTGGTGTATAGGACTTCAGCATGAAAGGGAATTATAAAAGTCTAACATCAAATTTGGAAAATATTCTTCACACTTTAGCTTAGAAGTTTTTGTTGCTATATATTAAGAAGGTGGTTTCTGTGCATTCTTTTGGCTAAATTGCATTTGCGCTTTTAAGATAAACTGAACTGGTTAATTTACTGTTTGGTTTTAGAATATAAACTGAACTAGTTTACAACAAATTGTTAGGAAAATTCATGTGGTTCAAAAAATTGTTATTTTCCATGCCCTTTTCAATATTTTAATTAATCTTTGGGAGTTCTTTGTTCAGTATATTATATCTAAAATTTCCATTCTTAATCATGGAGTGACCACTTTGCTGTCATTCTATTGCATCATGCTGTAAATACATAAACATGGAGAAACGCCTTCAGCTTATGTACTCTTCCAAGTGCTCACTAGGGCTTTTTCTTGATTCTGGCAGTGGCATAATTAACACCTTCTTCACCCATTGCTCATTAGTGCACTGGACATTAATGAGTCTATTTTGATAGGTTGCTCTAAAGGAGAAACCTACTTATTCTCACAGTGCAAAAAGCAATTATAAAATTGTATAGAAATTAAAATGTAGACTATATTGCCATATTTATATTTTTATTGCATACTAAATCTAATTTTGGCCTGCAGGTTGTTGAACAAGTTAGTTTCCTTAAGACAGTTGCTATAGTGATGGCAACAAATTCCTTTAATCTTGGTGTGGTTAAAGTATTCATTTTCTATTGGCTATCATATTTCTTCTCAGGAATTGTCAGCCTAAGCATGGCATTTTAAATAGGCCATCATTTATTAGTTGAGCAATATATTAAATCTTTGAATTTTTTAAATTTTAAGATAAAATTAAATGTGCTTTGTTTTAGATTTGTTTTTAACAGATCATATTTACTTAACTGGTATTTTCATTTTATGAAGTTTCACACCTGCTTATGCTATTCCAGAGATTTTTGCATGTAAAATAGCTGTCTGCTGCTTCAGTTTGAATGCATTCCCTGTAAAAAAAAAGTATGTGGGCAGTTTGTTGTACTCTATAATGGAATTTTTATTTTATAAAATGTTTTCTACAAATGGTCTTTACTGGAATCTTAAAATGCAGAGTTTTCTTAAAACACGGGGATCAAAGTGATGCTTTGCTCTTAAATATTTACCACTAATGATTAAGGCAAAAATTCTTAATTTTGTATTTATCTGAGTTGTATAGCATCTATCTGTTAAATAGTTACCTTTCCCTTCTTTTGTCTACATTTTAATCCTATGTGCTCTTTTAGTGACAATGTTGGGAAATGTTACTTCTACATTTTTAAAAAATCATTGTTGAAAATTATCTGATTAAAGCATGTCTGATATTACTACCTATTTTTATTATTGCTTTATTCAAAAAAATACAATTTGGAAAAATTTAAGTATAAGCAAGAAGTATAAACCTGTATCATATTTGTTTGTATATAAATGTGAGTTAAGTCTAGATTACAGTTACTGTATAAAAAGAAAGTTCACAAATTAATAGGTCTTGCATGTTCCAGTGATACTTGGTTTTATTTTGAGGCAATAGAAATCTTTGGGGAGAAATTCTGAATATTAGAAATAAAAGCAAATTTCAGAGGAGGTGGTTTGTTTGTTTTTCTTTTGTTTTTGTTTTTTGCCTACCAGAGCACACCAAGTCCTTAGATTGATACATTCATCATAATGCTTTTGTCTGTTTGTGAACTTCAGTACTGTTGGTAGTACTGAAGGTACAAGACTACCTTCTTGGTAGTCTTGAAGAAGTGGTAATTCCCCCCCCTTCCCCCTTTAAATTTTCTCTTTTAGCATATGGCATATTGTAATACTACAAACAATTTTCAGACTTGATTAGAATTCAGTTGGCTTAACTTGAAATAAATTTTTATTTTTTAATCTCATAAATCCTCAAACAGTAGTTGAACAAACGAGGAACAATATAGTTGACAATAATTTTAATCATTGATCAATCTCACTTGTTAAGGTAAATTTATCACAGGTAATTGATTTAATTACAGAGGCTGTTTCAAAGTTCCAGGGCTTTATGTAAAAATTTCCAAAAATTTAAAAAGCTTTAACAAGTTCTTTTAAAATGTCTAATGAACAGAAATCAGTGTTAAGTTAGTATGATTCTTATTACTATATCTTAATGTGTAAGAGCTAATAGACTGTTTGGTACCACTAAGGTTTTCAAGTCATACTGTAAGAAATACTGAATACATTCAGCAAAGAGAGGACACCTATTATGTCTTTATAATGAACTTATCAGCATATCATTCTGTACCATATTCCTGATTTCAGGAACAGGTGACCTTGGTTTTCTTGTGTTGTGCTTCCAATACTTGACAGTGACTTGGACATTTAAGGCCATCAAACAAGGTATAACGTCTTTTATAGTCACAAGAAGTAAAAGGTATCTGACTAGAAGAGAATGGTGGAGCAAGTGCCTTGCTGGTTGTAATTTTGTTGTCATTTCAAGTACTGTGGAGGTATAATTGATGTGACAGGGCTGGGCTTTAGATGTGGTCCCTTAGCTTGTGTTCACTTTCAGTTTTAGTTTCTATTTGTCATTCATTTTGATTAGGTAAAATTTAGGTGACAAACGTGCACATCAGTAGGGGCTGTTTGGTGTATGTTTAAGTAATGACGTATTTCAATAATAAAGATGCAAAGTTAATAATTTTCTTTGCTGCTTCATGAAAATTGCAATAATTGGTGTCACCTTACATTACAAGATAGAGGGTGGTGTGCTGATGGCACAGTCAGCAGGAGGTTCTTTTTTATTAATATTATAATTAAATGATTTTCTGGAAATAGGCCAGAAACAGATGCAAGTTGATCATGCCTTGTCCACTGTTGCTTGGCATCATCAGTTGCTTTTTTAAAAAGAATTGACTTGACATCTTGTTTTTACAGGTTGTTATTGATGCCTTCAGATTGATCAATGCTAATATGATGGTCTTAGGACATGAACCAAGACAGACGACCTCAAATCTGGGTCATTTAAACAAACCATCTATCCAGGTAATGCCTGTGTTTGAGAATGCTAAAACTCTGTTACTTTTTAAAGACCTGTAATAAATGACATTTTAAAGTCTAATTGTTAGCATTTTAATTTGTTTGCATTTAGTTTTTGTTATCTTTAAAAGAAGATTATGAAAATAGTGTTGCAATATTCAGTTTTTAGTGGAGTTGGAAATAATGGTTTTTAGTGGGTGTCATTAAACTTTCGTAACATAGTTTCTGAGAACATCCTTTTGGACAATATATAGTAGCTGAGAATATCTATAGTTTTGCATGGTTAATGTAATTAAGGACCAATAGGCGTTTCAGGTGGGTTGCACTAGCTTTCATGGATTGGTTGGTAGACATTTCTCATAGCAGCAGTAAATAATGGGAAAATTGATATAAATCCCCAGAAACAATTCCTAAGTCATGCTTAAATTGTTCGACCTTTTTTAACTCCCACCTTTAAAACAAATCCTGTCAAACACAGCTATATATTACCTTTGAGTAGAGTTTGTTTTGTTTTCTCTTAATGTCAACCCACCATCATTGCAGTTATTCAGATACTTAATATCCTCCTGAGTGATTAATGTTTTATTTGTATCATTCATATGCCTCATTGTTTTTACACAAATCTTTATTGTCTGCAAAAATTATTTTAAATATGTTTTTAAATGCACCACAACCTGTGTCTATGTAGTTAATTGTTTCTCTGAAGATTAATTAAAAGGACAGAAATATCATGTTTGGTTAGATAGAACACATAGGACAAAGACATTATAGTAGCTACTCCTGTTCCCCTTCTGAAACCTTGCTCTGTCATTCAGTTGTCTTTCGGGAATTGTGGCTTTGACAGTTACCCGTGGTTAAGACTTGGTTACACTTTTATAACTTTATATTTTTGGAAGCTTTTTCAGCAGTAGCTCATCTAAAATCTTCATCAAAATGAAATGTTTTGTTTCAAAGGATTGAGGTGTGTTGTTTTGAAAAAAAAATTTTACAAGTCAGGAAAATAACTGCAAAGTATAATGAGTATGAAATAACCTACCAGTGTTTTTGATTGGGTAAAGACAAGCCCATGCTTGCATGTTCCAAGAGAATATATTATTGGACCTGTTTAGCCTGTGATAATGACCTTTCTTATAAACCCCCATAGCATCATACTGCTTCATTATTTTTTTGCAAAAGGTTAAGTAGCATCTCACAATCCAAGATCATTGTGATTAAAGCATGGTATATTTCTGCCAGAAGATTTTACTAATTGCAAGTCAACTGCCACCTGTTGCAGATTTCATCTTTCAAGTTTAAGCAGTTCTTACCCCTAAAAATTTCAGTAAAATAAATATTAAGACCTGATTCTTTCTATACTAGTCCATTTGGTATTTTTCAATTCTACCTTTTTAGTCTATAATTTAGATGAACCTTATGTACCAGATTCCAAATCCAACTTTAAAGAACCTGTATATGCAATAGCTACAGCATCATTGTTTTTCCTTTCATTTTAATTTGTTTTGCCTTCCAATTAAAATCTGTAAATATATTTATTTCACAGTTTATATAGCGCCCGTCAGAATGACATCTATCTGGGTGCTTTACAGTTTTAAGACAATTTTAATACTAACGCTTTCAAAAGGGATCAAGTCAAAAAGTGTGAGAGCAAAACCATACCTTAAAACAAATTTCTTAGTTTTTTAAGACAGGTTAGAAAGAAGGCAAACCAGAAGGGCCTGGTATGAATGGTAATATACATTCTAGTATATGTTAGCAGAACTTTTAATTCAGAGATTAAAAGTTAATTCGATTAAAATATTAAAAGCCTTTCAGAAAGACAATGCCTTTTATTTTGAAGGGAAAACTGGCTCATATTGAGAGGGGCCATGGTCCTAAATCAGCTTTTAAGTAGTAGGGATAGAAACCTAACAGCAATTATAACAATCATTCTGATCATCACTGATAGTTTTCTAACACTAATTTCTTTATTACTATACTTAAGGTGATGGGGAAAAAAATCATTACATTGTAGATTACTAGTTAATAATTTGAAATAAGTTCAGAACATGTTAAAAATATTACAGGATGTACTGTTTCTTTTTGTAAATATTTTATAACTGCCTGTATATTTACACCACTTGGTATTGATTACTGTTGGAGTATAGTAAGAGAATGGGTTTTTCCCTTTTTTCCTTGTGAATAGTGTCTTAAATTTTCCACAGTAAAATATACATATATTGCTTTTAGCAGATGTTATTTTAAAGCACCAATAACAGTGTCGAACTCAATTCCACGTGGCAAAGCTAATGAACAATATTTATATTAACTTTCATATTTTATATAAAGTCATTAATCTAGTAAAGATATAATGCCTATATGATAGGCTTTCATATTAATATCTGAGACTTTATTTTATTTTTTATTAAATAATTTATTTATATAAATATATTTCACATCATTTTAATCTTTGGGGGTCACCCACCACCTCCCCTCCCTGACCACTTCAGCTGATCCCCACCATCCCATTGTGTACTTTCATTTGGTTGTCCATATGAAACAGGGTAAAAAGAGACTTTCTGTCTTTACTTAACTGTTTACCCCTATCTGCTTGCTTCTTTCTCCAAAGCAGGCTACAAGCAGTTCCTTTGCAATTACCTTTAACCTTAACTGGATACAGCTATCTGCCTGCTTCTCTCTCCAAAGCAGGCTATACACTCTTCATTAGCATTTTTACTGATCACCTTTACCATTGATATGCAAAAGCCAGCCAACTGCTCTCTGCTTTCAGCTCCAAGAACTGCAGAAAAGAAAAACTTTAAAACAGTTTAAACTTTCCACTCATGGGTTCTTACCTCCATCCCCAGCCTTCTCAGCCAAAATACCAAACCAATGTAAGACTATCAGTGCAGTGCAGACTAATTTATTTCTAACAAAGTGATTTCTAATTATCCTATTAACTACAAAAGAAACATGTAAGACTCAGAATACTTCAACATTGTCCAAACCCTTTCTCAGTATTGTCCAAAGTCCTTTCCCAGATTGCCCCAAAATCCTCAGTCTCTCAGTCCTAATCGTCTCACCAATG